>AYEL01077608.1:0-14996 GCA_000484575.1 Olivierus martensii
CAATTTTTTATATATATATTTTTAAACATAATTTACAAAAATATTAAAAATTAAATATATTCTTTCGAATTAGTTTATGTTCGGAATAAGATTCCTCCATAAGAATGTCTGAATAAATGATTAAATGTATGAAGAAAGTATGCGAGAAGTCTGCTTATCTTCATTTTTCTTTCATGAAATCAAGCCATTTCTTTCGTTATGCAAAAAAATCCTTTTCAGATTTTATGCATCTTTCGTAAAATCAGAGATGACATTGTAGACTTTGAGTGGGGTATCTTTTTCAAAGTTCCTGAAGTCAAAACATTTGCATGCTTCAGTTCTCAGTTTTCAATAGCATGAATCTTCTGTATTTGTATATGCATCAAATATTCTTATTAAATATTTGTTTGATATATAAATACTGTGGGCTCCATCAATAAAAATGTTTAAAACCGAGAAACATAAAGATGTTGAAACTTTGAAATTTTTTATATAATACGACTACAGATTCTTTTAAAATAGCTATGATGAATCATTAATTACATCATCTTTCAATATAAAAGTTTACAGTGAAAATTATAAAGGAAAAAAACAAAGATTTTTATCTGATGAAGTAAAAAACTCAAGATGTTTCATGTGTTACGAAAATTTCATTTAGACTGACTTAGAATTTTGTAAGTGAATTTCGACAGTAAAAATTTTCAAATGCCAAAAATTTTCTTGAAATAACAATTGGCTTTAAAATATAGGGCTATAGTTAAATTGGCTCTGATAAATATTTTTACAGATTACTGTACAATCTTGCGTCATTTTTCCACTTTAATCCAATTAAAATGAGGAAGATGCCGCAAAGTGATGTTACTTTTGAACAGGATTATCATTAGCTAAAGACAATCTAGAGTGTAGCTAAACAAATTTGTACATAAAATAAATGCCGAAAAAGATACATAAACGCATTAAAATTATTTTGTAATATAAGCTTTCACAACTTCTGTATTTCTATTGAAAATGTATATAAATCAAGATATTAAAATCTAAAGGAAGATTTATTTATCATCTTTATATTTTAGCATAATGCAGACTTTTAATAAAATGTAAAAAAATTTAGAAGTTTCAGTATATATTCTATAAAAATCTGAAAAGAAATAAAAGTAAATAATATTTTAAGCAAAGTTACAATTATTAAGCAGACTTTTTACAAAAGATACTTTGAATAGAATTTATGTTTAAATACTTATGCTTAAACACATAAATACTTGTTAATTGATTAATTCAGCAGATTTGTATAACGTATTAAATTTTTTATAATTATAAATATAAATTTCATATCATTATATATGTCTATAAACGATAACAATATTATAATAATTATATATAATACAATCTGATTTAAAAATAAATTAATGAATATCGGTCAATAAATTTTGTTTTATATAATTATTTTCTCTATTAGATTTACTAGTAATACTAGTTATCTAAAACCATTCAGCAGTTTATCTTCTCTAGAGGGAAGATAAAGCAAGAGAAAACCTTCTAAAGATAAAAAATACATCAAAATCTCAGGGTCATTTTATGATCTTCGCAGGTCATAGGCATAGTTGCATTCGATTTTGTTTTTTACAGTTTTCTATTTTCTACTCAGTAAATATTTTTTTTTTGGATCTCAAACATCTTCGTAGACACTTGGAAAGTTCGTAGGCCCGAGGCAGTTTACTTATTGTGCGTAATGGATAAAATGCCTCTGAAAAATTTATTTTTATTTTTTAAATATTATGCAATATTTTAATATTAAATAAGGAATAACATATTATAACTTTATAAAAACAAAGCAATATTTTATTACAATTTCTTACGGGTGATTTGTCCATTGTTTCGTACATTACAAGCAATTTAAAAAATATATATATACTTTTACGGCTACAGTTTTATATTTAAAATTTATAAAATCTTTTAAAGATGGACTGATTTTGATATTTAATTATTACATTATTTGAAAAGAAAAACCAGTTTAATTTTATTTAATTATAAAAAGAACTATAGCGAGAAACTGAAATGAAGGATTAGTAATCAAAAATATTTGCTCAAATGCCAATACTCTCTAGAGGTAATTGCATTAATTAGCATGGCTAAAGAGGAATGAAAAAAAATTAACTCAGTTTGAAAGTGAAAGGAGGAAACTATAAACCAAAGGAGAACCACAAAGCGTTTTTTATTTCCATCTGACATACCGTTAATTAACCTGGCGATCTTGTTTCTCAAGTCATCAGATCTCAGAAAAGATGTCCCACTAGATTACTCATCAATCGGTTCAACTAACACGAACTGACACTTAATCTACCGCCTCAATTCCCTTACCCTAAAATGTATATACGGCCATGTAGTATTATGTTTAGGTTCATGTCATAAATTTTAATTGCTCTTGGTATTTATGGTAGTCGTTATCCGAAACAGGTAGGGCTTGGTAATCTTAATCTTTTAAATAAATATCTACCACAAGAGAGTGTTATATATTGCTGGTTATGCAAATAATCCATGTTTTAATATCTACGGTAATGTTGCATATGTATGAATTATTTTAGTGATATTAAGCTAGCAAAAGTACTTTTGTAATATACGAATAAACTTTCTTAGAATAAATTGTTTGCATCACATCACATTATTCGATCGATGAAATTTCCTTTGTGTAATTCATAAATTTTTAAAAATATTATGTGTAAGGAAGACATAAACATCCGTAATATCTTTGTATTTTACGATTTTATTATAATATATGCAAATAAAAAACGATATATTGGTAATAATTATTGAAGGTCAAAGCTCGTAAATGGAGTTTTTACACATTTTCGATGTTTTAATGATAATCTAGTCGCTTTTTACTGTTTTTCTACAAAAAAGCACTAGAATATTGTGTCTTTTAGCTTTTATTTCCGTTCGGTCAATATTTTATTCAATGTCTGTCAACAGCATCTGGAATGTAATCAAAAGTGTCCAGAACAATTTTCATCTTGACATTTGCCATACCTTATCTTCCTTCGCATCACCTGTACCCATCTCCTTAGTTCAAAAGACGGTTCTAGTCATCTCAAACTCTTTGTTGTTCTGTCCTAAAGGAGTTTCTATTTTAAAGTTGTTTAGAGATAAATCAAACGTCATTTAGAAGTATACTTTCACTTCGGCTTGAATTTTTGCTATAGAAATTTAAAAAACTAAAGAATACATCTTTTTTCTCTCTTCTCTTAACATTTTAGCTATTGATTTAATACAATTTTCTTAAGGCGCTATTTTAATCTAAATTAGCTTTTATTATATCCTATGCTGTTCACAAAACAAAAAAAATTCAATTTTTTTAAAAACTAATTGTGATAAAAAATATTCCTTTAAGTTTATATATATATATTATACATCTACTAAAAATAATTTATAAAATTTTAATTTTATTAAATTTGTAATGGAAAATAAACATTACTCTTTTTTTAATACCGAATTCGATTTTTCAATAATTTTTGATAAAATATTTATATTTATTTTATTTGGAATTTTCTGTTAAGGGTGTTTGCATTTAATGGCAAGTTTTTATTATTAAATAAGTATAAGCAAGAAAATGAAAGTGGAATTTAGTATTCTGTACATGTAGATGAATGTTTACGTCTCTCAATATGCATTCTTATAAGCCAAGATGTAGAAACAAAATGGAAAATGACTAGAACGTAGAATGTCGAAATTGGTAATGCTTCTTCTATCCATCTGGGCTGGAAATGTTTTAATTTGCTTCTGTCATTCTTTTCTTTTTTGAAATAAAATGAATCTCTTTATTTATAAAGTAAGAAATCGAAGAAATTTTTCGAAAACAAACAGTTGAAATCTTATTTAACGACTTTCATGAATGGATAGCTGAGCTTGAAATTAATTATATTTATTTAATAATTAAAAAATAAATTTATTATTACAAATAAATATTTTTATTAAACATGAGAAGATATAGCAAGAGAAAACCTTCTAAAGATAAAAAATACATCAAAATCTCAGGGTCATTTTATGATAAGTAATATATTTTATTAATCATTGATTTTTTTTACTTCATTTTCACTGTATTATTGTGAAAACATGAGAAAATACTAATGTAAACAAAGATCTGCCATTAAAAGGGTGTGGCACTTTTGTTCTTTTATTGCTGTCACTCCTTTCTTGGTTTTTCCTGCTATGCCTATTATACTCCAGAAAGTGTAATATTGAAAGTAATGTAAGAGTCAATCATCAGGGTCCAATTAGAGCAGTGTAAAGAATATTATAGCTGTTTATATATAAAAGATGATAAAAAAAACAAACATATATGGGAAATTCAAAAATATATTAAATATTAAAATAAAAATTACTGAAATAAAAAACATATCAATAAATATAAATTAATAATAATAATGACAATATTTTCAGATTTTGATTAAAATTAAGCAAGATATGATAATTTTAATTTTTTGCATATTAATTAGACTTAATTGCTTAATTAGCAGGCTTGTTAATACTATAATTTTTTTTTCTTTCAGCATGGAAAGGGTTAAAAAAAATATCATTCATTTACTACCTTGGAGGATCTGGGTCCCATACCTCCAGATTTTCAGGAGAGGTCTGGGGCCAGTCTGTTGAACTCCATCCTTCAACTTTCCAATTGACCCCACCATAGCTATTGGCCAGCCTGAGGTGGGCTCTAAATGTGGCTATTGCCAGGAATAGAATATCTCAATTGTGATTTGGCAATTTAGCTAGTATAACTAACATAACCATTGTACAAATTATATCCGGGTCTGCAGGAGAAATTGTATTTAACAGTATAACAATAATCTTGTAATAATTCTGTACAAGAATATTATTGCAAGAAAAATTGAATATTCAATTATGACAAGTATGAAAGAGAAATATAGCTTATACATCCATTATGTAAGCAATATTTTTATTATTGCTAAAGATAAAATTTCTGCACAAAAATTCCTTAGCAATAACCAAACTAATACAGCCAAACTTCCCCTACAGATAAAGTTTACATTAAATTTTCAAACGATTATTATTTTTGAATTAGAGCTAAGGTGCCACCATCTATTGAGTTAATAATTAATTAAATTTTGAATTTAGAAATAAGGTGGTGCCATCTAGTAATTAATGATTATACTATAATTTATAAATTAATTTTCCCCAAAATAAAATTCTATTCCTCCGCACCAGACTCAAACTGGGATCTTTGGGATAGCACCCCAACACATTGCACCAGACTCAAACCGGGATCCTTGGGATAGCGCCCCAATGCCTTAACTGATTAGACACCACGGTGACGTACGGCAGAATTCCATTTCGGGAAGCTTATATAATGATTACTATGGAGACTTACTATCGGACTAGGCTGAAACTAGCACTCCCAGGCGGGCTATCTACATAGCCACGGGCCACATAGATAGCCTGTTTGGGAGTGCTAATTAGTTTGGTTATTTCGTAAAAGGATTAATCCCCTGATTAGTGTGTTGTTATGAAGTTCCTTAGCAATATTAATAATAATGAATATGGTATCTTCCATCAATGGGACTAATGTAAAAACAAAACGACTCACTTCCTTGGTGCATAGATTGCCAGAGAAACTGATTTTTATGCCATCAAAGTGTACCATAAGCAGATTGTTATTCCTTTAGATATACATTACAAATCTTTAGATCAAGGAGCATATAAAACAAGTGCTAATAAATCTTTAGCCATACATATATGTCAGTTATGTTCACTTTTTGCTGATTTATAAAAATTAATGTACAGTGGTACCTTGGCTAATGACAGCTTTGGATAACTGTGGCTTTTTTTTCTTACATCCATAGTAATTGCTAAGGATTTAACCAAGACATTTTTTTCTTACAGCCATTTGTCGGCCTTGGCCGACAAATGGCTATAAGAAAAAAATGTCTTGGTTAATGACGCAGGCTTTGGTTAATGACTCCTGATTATGTTAAAACAACTCATCATCACATCACGTGATTCGTTAGCTCGGTTGTTAGTCATTATTTTTTTTTATCGCAATCAATTCAAATCCAACAATATCATTATTAAAACTAATAAAATTATAACCATATAAAAATTTATTTAATTAATTAAAAATAGGGTGCAACATTTCACTAGTTTTTAGTTTCTTAAAGATGATTTCTAGTCGATTATTATTTTAAATTCTGCAAACAAAGTCTGATTCTATTGTTTGTGTGGGTTATATATACTTGACACTTCAGTGGTGTGATGTTGCAGTTTCAGATTCCATTAGAAGAAAAAAACGTCTGTCCGAGATCCTACAGACGTCGCAGTTTTGGATTCCATTAGAAGAAAAAAAAGTCTGTCTAAGATCCTACAGTTCATATCAATTTTGGATTCCATTAGAAGAAAAAATGTCTGTCCGAGATCCTACATTTGTGTTATATATTACTTCATACCTGCAAGTGGTGTGACGTCACAGTTTCGGATTCCATTAGAAGAAGACAAACATCTGTCCGAGATCTTACAGTTCATATAGACAATAAATCAGCGAATGATGTCACTGTTCGTTCGCCATTAAAAGGCAAAATCAAATCAGCCTTTAAAATTAGCTACGTCTGATTTTAAAGGCTCCTTATAACTTATAAGAAACCTTTAAAATTTTACTTTCTATCTAGCACTTTTAATAAGAAAAAAGGGGTTTTTATTAAAGTTTATAAAAGTTGAAAATTGATTGATAGTTTTGGGGCCCCTAGAATTGCAGGGCCCTAGGACAAGGCCTAGTCGGCCTATTGGTAAATCCGGTCCTGGCTCGAGCAGACACTCTAGCATCCATATTCTTCTCTCTCTGTTGCAAACGTTGCCAAGTTGATCCTAGAATGCCATACTCTTGAGCTACATCTGTAATTGTTTTACCTTTCTGCACTTCATCTAAAATTTCTTTCTTCTTTTCTATACTCAATCAAGTATTCTTCTTTCCTAAAATTATTCCTTTGTTCACTTCTCTTTGAACTCCTCTCTAAATTTCACTCAAAAAAGTATTAATAATAACATAAACGTAAATTTTTTACTTTCTGAAAAATGCAGAATTGAAAATTAAAACAATCAACACGAGCAAATACCAAAGCAGCCCAACTATAACTGACAAATATGTAAATAACAGATGACATCACACAATTCTATGCACACGCATGTGCCTTCCTGCGAAATTCAACTGTTGAATTGCAAGGTACCACTGTATTTTCAATAAGATATCCAGATTTTGCACTCCAAATTCAGCAGTTTGCAAATCAAGATCATCCGTTTTCAAATCAAATTCATGAGTTTGAAAATCAACTTCACCATTTCCATATCAAGTTCACCCATATGTAAAACAAGTTCTTTTACAAAATTCTTCCTCTGGATTATCATCTTTCAATTTCTGAAATAAAAATTAATGAAAAATATTAAAAAAAATACACTCAAAACTAAATTAACTACAGCTTATCAAAATTATTTGCTGAACAATCAGTGATCTACCATAGTAAAAGTCTTCAGGTAGGTACAGTGTATTTTGTTCAAATCTATGTACAATTCTAACGAAATTACTCTTTCCCATAAATTGTAAGAATTCCAGGCAATGTAAATGTACTGTTATCAATTTGCCTTTGTGATAATTTGAGTTATGATTTATTTTTATTTGATTAAGACGTTTTTCTAGCAAATTCAAAATATATTCAGATTTATAAAATAACTGATCTGGTAATGGCTACAATGACTACATCATGTACTGAGTCAAGTTCTGAAAGTCCGGTTTCATCAGAATTGTCAAGATTCAGGTCAAGGAGTCCTATTATTTGATGTAATCATCTATGTTCATATGAGGTTTGATTAAAAAAAAAAAAACATTCAATATTCTAATAAAATGTTATGAAGATAGTAAAACATTCAGTGTATCAGTTGAAATCACAGGTATTAATAAAGCACTGTCAAGTACATTATAAAATAGTTCAACAAAAAATAAGAAAAAAAATTCAAAAAAATGTAAAAAAAATGTTAAATTAAGTGCAGAAATATTAAACAAAATTGAGGAAATAATAGAAAAAGAGAAACCTGTCAGTGCACAGGGAGAATATGATGCATGGGTCTCATAGACATTGATAGGTTTTAAAGTATTTCATGTATATCTTTGTATTACAAACAGTAAAAGTTTGAATTTAACAATAAATTTACATATGATTTTATTTTTATTACGAAAGCTTAAGAAAATAGTTTTGTAGAAGCACTTGCTTTACAAAAGAGTGAACTTGATTTACAAAAGAGTGAACTTGATTTGCAAACAGGTGAATTTGGAGTGCAAAACCTGTATAAACACATTCACAATAATGTAATATGTGTAATCCAAATTGCAATATTTAGTGTTCTATATTTTGTCCCTGCTACAGATGTGTGTATATTATTTGCCACTCTCTAGATTTAAGCTATGAACATGGATACAAACAATATTTGAAGCTGAAAAATAAATATTTATTTCAGTTTTTAATACACATCAAGATTACAGTGACTTTTTATTAAACACAATTCAGTTTTATAAATTTAATATTTTACAGTTTTTATAAAACAGTATTATAATATATTTAAATAATTTAAGAATATCCTAATTAAATTTTTACTAAATTTCTTCATTATTCAGTTCTTCTCATCTGTAATTTTATTTTATAACTAGGCTGATTTATTTTCATTTAAAGAATACATTATTTACCTGACACTACTCCTTTAGGGAAAATTAGTGTAATGCTATGTACATATCCAATTAGATTTTTCCCTTTCCAAATAGGTTTAGTGCTATATCCTAAATAATTCTTGCCTCTGAACAATTGGTTTGAAATTGAATGTTAATTATACTCTTACATTCACCATAATTACACTTCTTATTATAATTAAAGCATATGTTTACTGAATGTTAATTTTAAAAACTTCCCTTAGAGTGCTGCTATTACATTGCACCAAATAGGTGTCTACAAGTATATTATAGTGATTGAAAGATATTATCATAAAAACTTGATATTGATCAATTGAAAATTAACTGGTTAGCAATTCTATATGTTAAAGATGATCAATTGAAAATTAACTGGTTAGCAGTTCTATATGTTAAAGAAAATATTTATTTTATAACAAAATACAACTCAAAAACATGTATTACAAAAAAAATTGTCATTTTAAAATTTCGAATTTAATTAAATAAATATAACATTCATATTAAAAATTTTATATTTTTATCATTATAAAATAATGATTCTGCAAATCTTTTTGTTCTCTTCTGCGATTTATCTTTTATGGGCTTTATCAGTCAATCAAAGAGAATAACAGAGTGAACAAACTTCTATTCTTAAAGTCTGAATGGACATAATATCCAATCAAAAATACTGAAGTTATTATAAAGTTGAATATAAAAGTAGATTTTTTAAGAAAATTAATAAATATACTTTATATTTGAATTTTTCAAATTATTGTATAAATAAAAGACCAGATTTCTTGAGAAACTTTCATCATTTTGTAATATTCTGTTAATGGAGTGATTTCCAAACTTTGTGTCTGCACCACCCCATTTTCATAAAAAATTGATACTCCCCTCATTTTCATAACAGTCTAATTTTATAAATACTTTCTAATTACAATTTAATACTACAAAACAATATATCATATTTTGATCATAATACTAACAAACAAACGAGATAAACCATTATCGAATCAACCAAACAATCTAGCCAAACTTTCCCTGGACGACAAAGTTTAAATTACATTTTTACAACGATTATTTTTGAATCAAAGCTATGGTGCCACCATCTGTTGAGTTCAATGATTATTTGAATCAAAGCTATGGTGCTACCATCTGTTGAGTTATTATTAATATAATAAATTTTAGAATTTAGCACTAAGGTGGCGCCATCTAGTGATTAATGATTATATTATAATTTTTAAATTTATTTTCCCGAAATAAAATTTTGCCACCGCACTGAACTCGAACCAGGATCTTTGGGTTAAAATAATCGTTGTAAAAATGTAATTTAAACTTTGTTTGCCAGGGGAAGTTTGGCTAGATTGTTTGGTTGATATCATATTTTGTATAAATGAAGTTCTTATACATAAAAATATATATTTATTATGATGTAATAATTTTTAATACAATTAAACAAACCTTACAAAAAAAACAAAAAATAGAATACATATTTAATACAATATAATGTTTAATTAATGTGATGGATGGGCTTGTTTTTTAACACAAATTCTCTAAATTGAGGTGTCATTGAAGATATAGCTGCATGCAATCACTTTTTCAATCACTAAATGAATTTAATATTTTGTCTTTGAAACAGCTACAACAGAAAGTTTCTGGGTACATGGATATAGGTACTATATTTATAACTCTTTTGCTGATTCATTTTTTTCAACAACAATTTTAATTTATTTTTTGTTTGTCCCAAAAATTATATTTTTGTTACGCATCCCTCTTGCAATTGACTACTGCCCCACAGTTTAGAAAACACTGTGTTAATATATTCAACACTATGTAAATTTACAAAACATTTAAATTACTATTAAATCATTGAGTTTTTCACATCTAAAATGCTATTTGAAAATGCATTGACTATAAAATTTATTTTATTATTTATTTTAACCTGTTCACTGTCATTGACAAATATAGATGTTAAAGAAGTGGAATAAAAGATGTCCGAAATCCAAGCACATTACTAGCAGTTTTTAAACTAAAATTCAGTCTTTATTATTCAATGAAAACATTTTTGGTCATACTTAATTTGACCCTCTTCAGTTACTCTTTTTTACAGTTTAGTCAGTACAAGAAAACATTCGAAAAAGAATAATATTAGAACTTTAACTGAAACAATTTGAAAATTTAATCTCTGTCTCATTTGTTATCATGGAGACCTAAATATCATTAGATCTAACTTTATTCAATTTAACATAGTGTTTTTAATAAATTATAATGAACTAATCAACCGTTCTTTATTTACAACATTTTTTCTCTTAGTGCTTATTTCCATGTTAGGGCTAGTCCTTCACTTGGATAATCGTTTACACATTTTCGGTTCTCGATCATTTTACGATTTCCAGCGTCTCATTAAATAAATCCCCCCATCTTTACTACTACATGGTTTTACTATTTTAGCCTCTTCCCATTCTATTCTGATATTCTCCTCATATACTCTTCTACTCAGCACTGTGCTCATGTTGGCAGCTTGTATATCATTCTTGTGCTCTTGCAGTCTTTTCTCTAGAGATCTTGTTGTCATTCCTATACATTCTTCTTTTATATTCTTATTCAAATTTATCATGGGAACTATATATACTCCCGATTTGTCTTTATTCTCTATATTGTCTTTATTATTCTTAAAATGTTCATATATTGTGGGGTTTCTCCTTGGGGCCAGTTTTGCCTCAGTCTTTTTCCCTAAGGATTTCATTACTGGTAGTTTTGTAGCCGTGTATGGGAGCGGTATATACCTTAGAGTGTTATGCTGACTTTGGTCTTCATCTCGTATATTATTGAATTCTGGAGGATACTGGGTTTTCGTTTCTATTTGATCTTTTATTTGTTTTAGATATTTCTTATCATATCCATGGTTTCATCCTATCTTCTCAATGATTTTGTATTCTGCTTCCCTTGCCTTTCTATCAGAGCAGTGGGTAATTGACCTTCTATACAATGCTCTAATCACTAATTTCTTATAGGCTTCTGTGTCTTGACTATCTTGGGATAATTATCAAAGCATCAGAAACCTTCAAAAACACTTTGATATACCAGCAATGGGCCTAAAGCTAATTCTAGACCAGCAAACTAATGAGAAAATGCATTACTTAGACATAGAGGTAACTAAAGAAGAGGAGGCCTATAAAATGCAGGTCTATAGAAAACCTACTAATATACCTATCCTTATCCCAAAATGGTCGAAAGACATGGAAACCTATAAGAAATCAGTGATTAGCATTGTATAGAAGGGCGACTACCCACTGCTCTGACAGAAAGGCAAGGGAAGCAGAATACAAAATCATTGAGAAGATAGGACAAAACCATGAATAGGATAAGAAATATCTAAAACAAATAAAAGACCAAATAGAAATGAAAACCCAGTATCCTCCAGAATTCAATAGCACACGAGATGAAGACTAAAGTTGTCATAACACTCTAAGGTATATACCACTCCCATACACGGCTATGAAACACCCAGTAATGAAATCCTTAGGGAAAAAGACTGAGGCAAGACTGGCACCAAGGAGAAACCCCACAATATATGAAAATTTTAAGAATAATAAAGACAGTATAGAGAATAAAGACAAATTAGGAGTATATATAGTTCCCATGATGAATTTGAATAAGAATATAAAAAAAGAATATATAGGAATGACAACAAGATCTTTAGAGAAAGGACTACAAGAGCACAAGAATGATAAACAAGCTGCCAACATGAGCACAGCGCTGAGTAGAAGAATAACAACGTAAAATAAGATTAACAAGTGACTGCTTTAACTTTACAATCTTTCAAACTTTACAAAGTGTCTTCTGATTAGTTTAAATTTATTTTAAATTGGGTGAAAGAATTTTGTACATCTACATTAGTGGCCAAAATTGTGGAAATCTTTTGGAAAAAGTTTCTTTTTGAGTTTTAAAATGGCTAATATAATAAAATTATATACCAATGGAAAGATAATTTAATCAAGAATGTAATGCAAAACAGTTTGTTCAGTTATCTGTAATTTATGAAAAGTTATAGCTAAATAACCAGAAAAAATAAGCACAACTTGCTTAGGCTGATATGAAATAGCTTTCCTTCATTTGAATGTAGCCAATGAGCATAAGTGTTTAGAGAGCCAATCAGGTATCATCTTGTTTTGGCAATGACCCAGTAAAGTCACAGTAGGATTCAGCTATTGATGCCATGTATTGGAGCTGAAAAAAATACATTTGTCAGTGTGTTTTGTGACTGTTATCAAATTGGTTGATTTTTTTGTACTCTTTCATTTAGTGAACTTGTAAAACCTAATAAAATTAAAGAAATGGCACAAAGAGTTCACTGGTCACTCAGAAAACTATTTAAATTAGTAATACCCAAAAGCCCTTTAGCAATCAAAAGATTTTATTCAGTAACGTTTTCCATGCACTTATCATCTTCAGCTGCTACAACATGACTCCTGTTCTAGTGTAGCAGGGTTAGTTGTGTTGTAGCAGCTGAAGAAGACACCAAGTGCATGGAAAACATTACTGAATAGAATCTTTTGACTGCTAAAGGGCTTTTGAATATTATTATTTTTTGTTTGTGTTTAGTGCAATCTCATTGAACTTATATTATTTAAATTAGTACTATTACTTATATTATTTAAATTAGTAATTCAGTGAACAAGGCTATAGTTATGAAGAAAAATTGGTGGAAACTTATCCAAAGGTGGCATTTCTAAATATTTGAAGAGGTATAAGAAGACTCCATCACTATAAAACCAGACTGGTAAAGGCAGGAAAAGGTGCACAACAGCAAGTGATGATAGAAGAATTGAGAGATTGTGCCTGCATGACAGAAGAAAATCATCTGGATGTATACAAAATGAAATGGAACAATGTAATGTGAAGTTGAGTCAAGAACTGTTGCAGGAATTTGGTTTAAATGCTAGAATTTCACAAAAAAAAGCCATTTTTATCTCTCAAACAAAAGTTGAAAAGATGACTGAACTAAAACACATGTTAACTGGGCAGCAGACAAAGGGACTGTTATTTGGAGTGATGAGACCAAAATCTCCCTGTTTGGTAGTGATTGCATAAAATATATAAGGAGAAGAATCGGAGAAGATTTGCATCTTGATTGCATTACATCTACCGTGAAACACTCAGTGCTATGATATGGGGTAGTATGACATCAAAAGGTGGGGGCAAAATTTGTGTGATTAATGGGAATATAAATGCCCAAAAATACATAAATAAAATACTTGAGCTCAAACTGAAGCCTTCCACATGTGATCTTTTCCAAGATTATGAAGCATTTATATTTTAACAGGATTCTGCTCCATGTCATATTGCTGCTGTGTGCAAAAAGTAGTTTCCAGATAATCATATTCCATTGCTGGAATGGGCTGGGAATAGCCCAGACCATAACCCAATCAAAAATCTATGGAGCCGACTAAAGAAACTTACAAAAATAAAATCAGCACTATCTGCAGTAAAGTATTCTATTAATCTATCTTTATTCACTTAAAAACACAAACGTGTTTGGTGCTATTGCATCCTCTTCAGAATACACACTTAAACCTAACCCAATCAAGAGATTACTACAATATCTATACAATTAAGAACATAAACGTATCAAGCATTCCAAAATTCGAATGTTCTTAAATTTCAAAATTATTTTTTTAAAAGTTCAGAATAATATTCTAGCATTACATAATATATTTTATCTTATGCTACAAATTAAACCAAACAAATACATTCTTAAAATATATAAATCAGTTCATTAATCATTTCTTTCTCTTCAACTTTAATATCCTATGTTCGTTCCTTCCTTGTTTTTCACTAAAGACAGGTATGCAGCCAGTGATAGCGGAATCACTAGAAATAATAAAAAGGATGGAAAAAGAAAAATTAATTAATGATAGACTAAATTGGGAGCCCTCTCCGGTGTGGAGATATGTTTTAGAGAAAAATAAGGAAGGAACGAACATAGGACATTAAAGTTGAAGAGAAAGAAATGATTAATGAACTGATTTATGTATTTTAAGAATGTATTTGTTTGGTTTAATTTGTAGCATAAGATAAAATACACTGACGGACCTTTAGAACAACACTTCAAACCCAATATACAATATTGCACATATACAAGAAAAGAAAACATCGTGGAGTAGAAAGGAACTCCATGGCAGACACCCACATGACCTTCAGAAACACTTCATAGACACTAAAGCGTCAAACAGCTGGTTAGTCAGGGGGATCTATTTACAGAAACAGAAGGATTTATAATAGCAATACAAGACCAGGTAATAAACAC
>AYEL01077609.1:0-41432 GCA_000484575.1 Olivierus martensii
CAGAACTCTCTCAAGAAATTAAGCGTCTCTGGGGAATGCAAAAGGTAGTTATAGTACCCATCATTCTCTCCTCCACAGGAGTAATCCCTCATACATTACACAAAAGCCTCAAAACACTAGATCTACATCCAAAGACATACATAACACTACAAAAAGCATCTCTACTCAATACATGCAACATAGTAAGAAAGTTTCTCAACACTGACACAGATAGTTAACTCACAATTAAATATCACAAGTAGCTATGTCTTGACTCATGTCCGACATAGCACTTTGACCCGGAAATATTCCGTGCCCACATTGATGTACTATAACATAATAATAATCTTGTTGAAACAATCAAATTTAGCACCATATATATTAAGGCAGAGGTTTCCAAAATTTTCCCTAGGTGGGCCAAATTGAAAATTCCAAAATATTTTATGGGCCAAACAAAAAACAAATACATTTAAATCAATAAAAGTTAGACACAAGGGAAAGATGTATACTAATTTTATAGCATAATCGTTCTTTATTTATGACAGTAATTGCTTTTATTATAAAATGTTTAAAATAACACATTTCAAAATAAATAAAAAATAACTAAATAATTTCAAATAAAAAAATAAAATAATAATAAATTTATCAATCTGAAGTTTGTAACTTGTGCAGTTTTTGCTCTTTTTAATAATAATATTGAGTCTTGGTTCTAAGTCGGTTGAATGTACCTTAACATCGCTTGTAAAAGTTCATCAGTTAATAATCATATTAACAATATATAAACGGGATAAACCATTT
Organism: Olivierus martensii; assembly: GCA_000484575.1. NCBI lineage: Eukaryota > Metazoa > Arthropoda > Arachnida > Scorpiones > Buthidae > Olivierus > Olivierus martensii. The sequence continues at coordinate 778 of AYEL01077609.1, forward strand.
TCAAATCAACCAAACAATCTAGCCAAACTTTCCCCTGGCACCATAGCTTTGATTCAAAAATAAAAAAATAATGATGATGATAATAATAATAATAATAATAATAATGTTTCTCAGCAACACAGACAGTTAGTTAATATACAACTAAAACATCTCAAGTAACAGCTATGTTTTGACTCTTGTCCGACATTGCACTTGCTCCGGAGTTATTTTGTGCTCACATTGACACAATAATAATAAAACGTTGTAAAAATGTAATTTAAACTTTGTTCGCCAGGGGAAGTTTGGCTAGATTGTTTGGTTGGTTCATCAGTTAATATTGATCTCAATTTGGACTTATTAATACTCATGATTGAGAAAGTTTTTTCGCATATATATGTGCTTCCAAATAATTAAAACATATTTGGAAGCACTTACACATTTATTTATTTAACTGAACAATTTTTAATTATATGATAAAATTTATTTATTTTTGGAAAAAATGTAAATTAGCTCTATGAATTCAAGATGGTGGATGATCTGACATTGCGGGCAGCATTTCTAGGGTTTGAGGGCCGCACATTGGGAACCCCCGTATTGAGGGATAGTCTCAAATTTTTTTCACACTAATCAAAACCACATTATTCAAACCCATACTAATCAAGGGATTCATGTACTTGGAATTTGTTCCTCTGCAAGCTTTCATTTCATATTATGCATATTTGCTAAATGGCAATATAATCCTGTTGTTATTGATGCCTTGCATCTAAGCATTTTTTGCAAAATTTACATTCTGTACTATATTTCTTTTATAATATTTCCAAATATCTTCATAATAGATTTCATTCATTTTACCCCTAAAAATTTGTAAAAATATATTATTTAAACTAAATTAATATTTACCAATTTGCAATTATTAATAAATATATTAATTCTTAAAAATGTGTTGTACTTTTAAGTTTTTGTGTGTTTCTTTTTGTTGAAATATACAAAAAATCATTATTAATCCTACAGTCACAACCAGCTTATCTGGCAGGCTGCCATGTGCAGTTTCAACTGATCTTGCCTACCAGATAGATACAATCTTGTATAGACATATATGAACTCTTTAGCTTAAATGATTGCTTATTTTTACACATCACTATATTTGAATATCTACACCAACAGATACTCCCTTAGAAAAAATCTAGGATTCTCCTATTTCGACTACATAATTTTCTAAGAGAACTCTATCATGTCTGACCATTGGGTGAAGGTGAGATTTTTGGGGAATGAATGAGGGCTAATTATCGATTCATATTCTCTGATACACTCTTCTACATACCATAGACATAACAGTAGATGCCATTATCATTCAGTTGAATCACTAAATGTGTTAAAACCAAGAAATTTGTTTTGGTTTTGCTTATATAAACCTCTTATTAAGCTTAACAAGTTCATAAATAGCACAAAAAGCAGTATGTACGTATATAACTTTAATATACAATACGTTTTCGATACAATACGAATCCTCTTCAGTTGTATAAACTTGTTCATAATTAGGCCAGAAACCACCTTAGGACAACAACAAGCCTCTGGAATAAAAAAGCGCAGTTTCGATATAGATAACTGCCACAAAATCCCGTACCGACTACACAGCAGTAAAGCAGTTAAATCCTCTTTAAGAACGGCTAATAAGAACAGTGCCTTCCGCAGAGCCCCCACAATATTTGAGATTATCCGTAATGATAAAACTAAGAGGAAAGAGGACTTCAAGACAGGTGTTTATAAGGTGCCTCTAAAAAACTAAGATAACCAAGTGGAAACCTATATTGGTGCCACTGCTCGCAATTTCAAACAGAGATTAAATGAGCACAAAGACAACATCCGAAAAGGAAATCTTTGCACCGCCCTGGCGCAGCGAGTCTTTGAGAAGAATACAGAAGTACTTTGGCAGAATGCAAGAGTGATTAAGAGCGTAAGAAACTGGAAAGACTTGCCCCTAATGGAGAAATTACTAATAGTCAAGCACAGCCAAACCGATAAAATAATTAACATACGTCTCTCATATTATTTATTGTATATATTAAAGAAGCTATTGAATGTTATTCAATGTTGTTCTCCGCCTCATTTAATCGAGTCGTCAGCCTCATTCGTCGTCCTTGCCCGCGCATTTAACGTGGACCGGGTCTTTGGCCATTTGCCTGTCAATTCCGCTTTTCCGTTCGTCCGGAATTCCACATATTTATGAACTTGTTAAGCTTAATAACAGTGAGATAAGCAGTTTATTTTCCAATTTGTTCCTCTATTATATAAACCTCATTATAAATCTGCCTAAGTCATAACATGACAGCATCTACAACAATAGAAATATTTAAAATTGTAATAAAATGAACCAAACAACATAGCCACTCTTCTCCTGGCAGACAAAGTCTAAATTAAATTTTTATAATGAGGTTTTGTCCATCAAGGGAAGTTTGACTATGTTATTTGGTTGATTTGAAATGGTTAATCCCCAGATTAGTGTTAATATGAGTAATAAAATGATTGATTTTGCACAATTTATTATTCTATATGTTATTTTAGGTTTTATATGCCTATTTTAAGTATTATTTTGTAATTAGTTTCTTTTTTAAATATAAAATTAGTAGAAGTTATGCTGATAAACCATGTGACTTATCTGCTTGGTTTATTGACTTCAAGACCTCGCAGGACCAAAATAATTAATGTATCACTATGAAATTAAAATATCTTTGCTTTTATAAACTTGAATGTAAGAATTTGTGAAGTTAAAAATATTTAGATTTATAATACTAAAAAAAATGGTTTATACAAGCTTACCTTGCCATGTTTAACAATATAATCAAACAATTCTCCTCCAGAAACATATTCCATAATCATAAATATATCTGTTGGTGTACTAATAACTTGGTAACTAGAAAAAAATTTTAACTTGATTTATAATACATAAAAATACAATCTAATTATTTTTGATTATAAAGTTATAACAGAAAAACTTTAATCACCTAATTTGTTTTTAATGAGAATTATTAATTAATATTGCCAAATCACACTTAAATTTTCTATTATTTTATTTGGATACATATTTGCTCAAATTTATATTTTGAAATTTAACAATAAATTTTTAATGGTAATTTTTATATTTATTGGTTTAAACTTTTACAAAGAATTTAATAATGATAACCTTGGAAATCTTATAAACTAAAGGATTATTTGTTTAGATATCAATGATTTGATTTGGTTAACTTCTTCTGGATTTATTTAAATATTTTATTATTTCTTAATAAAATTTTTTCCATATTTTAATAATTGCAACAAGTACTCATTAAACAGTTTTGTAAACAAAAATATGATATTCAATCTAAAAAAATACTGGATTTTCTCAAACAATTATAATAAAATTAATTTTCTGTTAATTGTTTTATCAAAATTATTAAACATCACTTTTGACTAAATGACCAATGAGAGAGACCCTAAAGATTAGATGAGATTGTTTTTTTTTGCCTACTGCAAAAAATTTCAAACAGTTGCAATAGCACCTTATTTAAATCTTATAAGATTGAACCTTATAAAAATAGCAGATTGAGTCAAATTATAATATGAACAAAACCAAGAATTGAAAATTAATATTTAATGAAAATTGCATTTTTTAGTGTGTTATTGAAATAATTTTCAGCTACATCAAATTTTTCATATCCACTAATAATGAAATAGACCACAGCACTTTATAGCAGTCCCGAAAAATACTTTATTACTTAAAGGGTTAAACCTTTAATAAATTAAGAATTGAAAAAACAAAATAAAAAGTGAAAATAGAAATAAAAATGTTCTTTGCAAATGGTTCAATGCTTCATGTTTAGTAGGTACTATTTCTTTAATGCATACTTCCAAGCTTTGGAGATTGCCTCCTTCTCCTTATCATTAATAACATTTTCTATTTGGCTTCTCCTATAGATGTTCAGTTTTTCTGCAGTACTAAGTTCTACCGGATCGTCGAATTTTTGAATTACTATGGCTCCCATCCAATTGATATTGACGTTGCTTTCATATGTCCTTCGTGCCAGCACTGTTGTCAATTTACTTTGTTTGATGTCTCTTTTGTGCTCTTCAATTTTCTTGTTGAGGTTTCTCTTCATAGCCCCTATGTAAACCTCTGCAGTGCAAGTGTTGTTATTGTTCAAAGGTATTCTATAGACCCGTTTCTTGTCCTGGGTTATATTTATCTTTGATGTTTTTTAATGCTTGGAATACCATTGGTCCTCTTCTGAAAGCTGGCTTTGTTTTTGTTTTCCTTATTATGTTCCTTATCGTTCTTAGACCTCTCATGGAATCCGATATAGTTTCATATTGTGGAGTCTTTTGTTGGTCCAGAGTGGGGGCTTGTTGGTTAGTCATGACTTGTTCCATTTCTTCCTTACTTCTATTATTATTTTCTGTATTATATGCCCTCTGTATCCGTGCTTCTTTGCTATGCCTTTGATTTTTTCTATTTCCCTCTCTTAAGATGTTATAACTGCAACGTGAGAAGGCCCTCTTTACATATGATCTCAGAGTGGCTTTCTTGTAAGACCATTTGTCTTTCGACCATCTAAGGATTATTACAGGTGTGGTCTCCGGTTTTCTTTATACAGTTGTTTTTATTACATTATTTACGACTTGAATTTGAACATCTAAAAAGTGTATTTCTGTCTTTTCTATCTGTTCTATATTATGCTTCAGCCCATATGCTTCATTATTAAATAACTCCAGTAGTTCCCATGAATAGTTTTCTTTTCTCTAAATAATGAAAATATCGTCCACATACCTTGGTAATAAAACAAATTAAACTGTATGCGAGTCAAGTTTAATTTCTTCTAATGATCGCATGACCAGTCCTGCCAATTCTCCTGCTAATGGGCTTCCTATCAGTACCCCTTGGGTTTGCCTGTAATATTTACTATTGAAACAAAAGTAAGAGTTGTGGCAAAGGAGGTCTGTTATTTCTCTACACATGGCTGGGCTAAATCTTTCTGCATTAGTATTGGCTAACAAAAATTGATATAGGCATAACGACACTGCAGCTACATTCAGTGAGGGGTACAATTTTTCGAAATCTTAAAATCGCCAGGATTTCGTTTCCATCTAGGTTTGTTTCTTTTCATTTCTGTAAGAAGTCCTACAGAAGAGCTAAGTCCATAGTTATAATTTGAGAGTTTTAGGTTAAGCCGCTTTGCCATCTGTCTTTCAAGATTGTAGAGAGCGACCTGCATCTCTCTACTATTGGTCTAAAGCAGGGGTCCCCAAAGTTTTGTCTAGATGGGCCAAATTGTAAATTTTAAAATATTTGGCGGGCCAAAAATAGTGTTATGAAAAATACATTCAAATCGATAAAAAGACAAAATGGAAAGATTTATACTAATTTTATAACATAATCGTTTTTTATTTATGACAATAATTACTTTTTATTACAAACTGTACAAAATAACATTTCAAAAATAATTAAACAAAAATAATTAAATAATTTCAAATAAAAAAAGAAAAAATAATAAATTCATCAATATGAAGTGTGAGACTTGTGCAGTTGTTGTTTTCTTTTAATATCATCATTGAGCCTTGGTTCTAGTCGGTTGAATGTATTCTTAACACCGCTTGTAAGTGTTCACCAGTTAATTTTGATCTACAAATTTGGACTTATGTATGCGAAAAAACTCTCTCAATCATAAGTGCTTTCAAATAATGAAAACATATTTGGAAGCACGTTTACATGTTTTTTTTAACTGAACAATTTTTAATTATATGATAAAATTTATTTATTTTTTTGTAAAAATGTAAATTAGCTCTATGAATTCAGCATCGCGGATGATCTGACATCGCGAGCCGCATTTCTAGGGTTTGAGGGCCGAACTTTGGGAACCCCTGGTCTAAAAGGTAACCAGAGTCTTGTGTGTCTTTGCGTATGCAAACAACCTAGGACAAGCCAGATTTGCTATTTTTGGAACTTTCAGGAATTCTGGTAAGCTCTTATTTTTTTCAGATCTTGTTCCATTTTCTCTCTAGTGCGGCCGTTGGGTCTTTATTGAAGTGTTCAGCTTCTGACTCTCTTAAATAGTTATTTATGTACACATCATATTGACTTTTTTTTATTAGAACTATCTTTTTAGATTTGTCCTCCCTAGTGATCTTTAAAGAGTTGGTCATTATCCATTTCTGGGCTTCATGTAGGGCTTGTCTTTCTCTATTCATGGCTTTAAATTTTTCTAAGTTTTTATTCTTATATGTTCTAAATTCTTTCATATATTTCCAGCGTTCTCTCTCTTTTGAAGTTTCATCCAGGTTTCTTATTAGTCTTAAGTCTAAATATATCACTGGCACTCAAGAGATTAAAACATTCAAAAACATTAGAGATTACTTGCTTAATACGAAAGTATATTAAAGACAGCTCATTAGCAAGTATAGATTTTTATTTAGCATAACGTTTTCGGACTGATATAGTTGATGTTCTTTTGTAAAGTTTAGCAGCACTGATGAGGGACTGGTACAGTCCGAAAACGTTATGCTAAATAAAAATCTATACTTGCTAATGAGCTGTCTTTAATATACTTTCGTATTAAGCAAGTAATCTCTAATGTTTTTGAATGTTTTAATCTCTTGAGTGCCAGTGATATATTTAGACTTAAGACTAATAAGAAACCTGCTTAGGTGTTTATTATTGAGTCTTTTTTTAAATTAAAAACTTAAAGTATTTTATTATTAATTAAGTATTTTTAACTAACGAAATAATTCAAGATTAATAATAAAAATAAGCATAATAATAAGTTTGTTTTTTAAATAAATCATGAAAAAAGGTTATCGCATCATCTATTGACAATATCATCATTCTTTTATTTTCAAATTTTTTGAGGCTGTTAAAATGAAAAATTTTGGTATTTTTGATTTTTCCCCTTTGGATGTGACCTAAATGTTACCTCTGCCAAATTTGAAGTTTATATACCTACAGGTTAGGGTTGGAGTTCCATTACTCGCTCGTTCTATCAAGCATGCACATACATAAATCATATCATTAAACACTCAAAATATGCAGTTTCAGAATACTGTCTTTTAATCTATTCAATTATATTTTACATAAGGAAGAGAGAAAAAGCTAAATTTCATTGTTTACTTTTATAAAAATATTGGAAAAATTCCCTATTGAAAAAATAATCATGTATTACAATTAAATTGGCAAAATTGATATATTGTTATGACTAGGTATAAAATTCTTTTGCATATATTTTAAGTGTACCTTAAAAATTTCATAGCAACATATAAATTTTTGAACCAAATTTTGTTATGCAACCATCTTCAAGCTGATAAATTGAATAAGTCATACGGTTTAATTTTGATAGGGTTTTTTTAACTAGAAGGAAAATTATCTGTAACAACAAAATAATATTTAATATAAGAATATAAAACAAATGTATCAATAAATGGTAAAAATATTTTATTTTATGGCAATTTTAAATAATTTTATTGTTGGCACTATCATATTACAATGTTTGATGATGTCACTAAATCAAATCTCTTCTAATCACACTATTGTTTGCCAGTGTAACAATGATATCTAACTATGTATTCTTTCTTTATTAGGAGTGATGAGAGATTATAAGTAAATAGTTGCACTTGAAATCATTTCATAAAAATCCTATTTCCATTCAATGATCTTATTTGATACAATTAACTAGTAAAATATAAGAAAATTACAAAATCAAAATAGGAGCTACATTTTTTGAAAGGATTACATCTGTTGGTCCAATATCCAAATAATTGACTTGAAAAATTAGTCAATTTATCAGTATATATACTAACAATGGCATATATGAACACTGTCTAAAGCAGCAATCCCAAAGTTATATAGGTGCACCCATCCCCAGGAATGCAAATTTTTTAATCATCACAATTCATGTTGGTTATATGGGACATTTTTTTTCTTTACTGATAAAGAAGTGAGAGATTAAAAAAGTTTGGAAACTGCTGATATACATGCTATGCTTGTCCAGGGTCACATGTAAAAGATAATGAGAATACATCAATATATCAATTTTCTAAATTAAAAAAAACAACTTTTCATTTTTTAATTATTATTATATATTTAAAAATAAATGATTATGTATTTATATCAATATTAAAAAAAATGGATACATCAAAATAAAAGACATTTAATAAATGAAAGATTTTTTGTTAATTGCTTTGACTGAATTGCATATGTTAATAATCAGCTTAAAATTTATATAAAAAAACATTTATACTATAAAACTGGTAAATTGCATTCATATAATAACACTACTATTGCCTTCATATTATTGTGATTTCAATTTCATTGAATCAACTAAGATATAATTTATTTGAAAACTGTAGGAAGACAAATTACACTAGTTGACTAATTATTAAAAAGTTTTTTTTACATTATAAGATTTTATTGAAATACTGAAATATAAAATCCATATACAGAATATGATATTTTAAAGACTAAAATAGCATTATCAAACTTTATGTACAAATTCAATTTTTTTGCTGTGTATTGCTGAAAAAGTTTAATACAAAAAATTTATCAACAATAATATCTTATATTGTAAATATAATTGTGTTTTATTGAAAATTTTACATATAATGCATTTATTTAAAAAAATTATTTAAAACAGTTACAGCACATTTATCACATTATAAAAACACTTTGTTAAAAACAAAGTTTGTTAACTTTTTATTATTTCCAGATGGCATTTATTTAAATTAAGAAGCCTGAAGTCACATAGTCTGATTAAAACTTGCAATGACATTTGATCTGGAGGCATAATATGGCCATGCCTGTTGTAAAAGACATTGATAAGAAGAAACGGGTTGATTATCTTATTGTTTATTACCCCTAAATATAGACTAAATAGAATATATCCTTGGGTCTTTTTGGATGGACAGAGTATGCCCACAGTATAATGAATATCCAGTAGGTGCACTCTCCCTGTTTGCGCGATAAAGTTTACAGCAAGCATGCGTGACTTCCGCCATGTTGAAACCTACCTCCTTCCGTGTTAAGAGTCGTAGTTGGCCGTAGATTACATGAGTTTTGAGTTATTTTTTTCGATTAATATTAAGTTCTGAACAATTTATCCAAGTGAGTGTGATGTTTTTTTGTTTCATTAATAAAATATTTGTAATATTTCACCTGCTAATATTGTAATTTATAACCAAACTTTAATTATATTGTACCAGGAGAATTGGTAAGTTATTCGATTGAATAATGGTAGGATGCTCTTTCTGTTCAGCGATTAACTGCCACAACAGCAAAAAAAAGAACAAGGACAAAAGTTTTTTTTCGTTTCCGTTGAATTCCGATTTGTAAGTTTTTCATCATTTTATAGCAGTGATTCTGAAACTATCTTTTCATAAAACTTCTTAAAAATAAGAAAAATGTTTTTCCGATTCCTTAGAGTACAGTTAAACATTATTTTAAATTGTAAAAGTGTTACCTTAAAACATGGTATTTATGTTTCAATAATTTTTTTAATTCTTAATATATATTTCAATTTAAACTTTTTTACGTTACCGAATATCCGAATATCCTTACTACTAGAAATTGCTTTAAAAATGTAATAACAAATTATATTTACAAATAATTTTATATCCCATTACTAATAATAGTAAATATATACAGTATATTATAATATAAATGTGATTGTGCTGTAATGAATATTTTTCTCCCCAAACATTGCAGATAAGAAAAGTTTTAGCTACTCTATTTGAAGTGTCTTGATTCCAGTTTCATTTTTAATATTTTTTATTGATGATGACAAACATTTTAATAAATTTAAATAGGGGTAAAGAATTATGAGATATATTTGTTTATCCAAATATTATATAACAATAAAAATTCAGTTTTCTTATCAGAGCTTGGAGACCACCATCATCACATTAACTCCCAGATGTTTCCAAATCATAGTTTCAGAACCACTGATCTATATAGTATTATCAACATCTTTCTATCCAAATTGGGAATGTTTTCTTATTGCATTTTTTGTTTTCGCAGATCAAAACGATGGGTGATAAACACGCATCGTGAAGATTTGTTGTATCGTAATTCACAATACCTACGATCAAACTGCTGTCTATGCTCAGACCATTTTGAGCCACAATGTTTCCTGAATTTTTTAAAAAACAGACTGAATCCAGATGCAGTGCCAACACTTTTTGATGTGCCAAACCCTCCAAAAGAATTAGCACCAAAGAGACGAAAATGTAAGTTAATGTCATAATTATCTGTTTACTTTTGATAGTAATAATTATATATAAAAGAATTAATCATTAATATCATATTTATTTGATTTTTTTCCAGTGACTAGGACTGAGAATATATTCAAAGAAAAGACAGAGTTATCAGATAAAGGTAATAAAGTGGAGAGCAATTCAATATATATGCAGCCAGTGGAAGAAACTTTTGAAAAAGAGAATGATCTATCCTATCAGCAGTTTTCAAATTACCGGGAAGTAGCAACACAAGTGGAATCTGTTATTACTGTTGACCAGAATACACAGACAGATGCAATACTTACTTCTTACTCTCCAAGAAAGAAACAGTTAAAAGCAAAAATGAAATGCTTAAGTGTATCAATGCAACAGCTGAAAAGGAAAACACAAATATGTAAAGTTGGAAGAAAAGCCCATCAAAATCCAAAATCTCTACAGCAGCATCCAGAATGTTCATCTTGTAGCTTTCTTAAAAGATCAGTCTCATTGGATGCAAGTGAGAATTATCATCTTTATTTTAAAGAGTATGATGATGGTCATTTAGTGGCACCTTCAAATGATTTTGTTAATACAATTGTTGAATTAGAGAAGATTTTTATTGACATTTTCCAAAAAAAGCTCACAATCGTGGTATAGGTTATTATTTAATTAATGAAATGAAAAAATTAGAGATTTCTCTCCCTAAATGCTTTCCCTTGAACTTTCTAATTGAATATTATGTTCGTTTGAGAATATATTATACATTACGGTTTTTCAATAAATCTGTTGATATCAAAGAAATAAAATCACAAAAATTTTTTCAATTTCCATGTTTAAAACCATAATTGTTTATTTTATTTTTTCATTATATTATTCAAGTTGTTTGTGCTTTTTCTTATGATTTTTCTCATTTATGTTATATAATAGTAATATCTTCCTGTTATCAAATTATGTATTGTACTCTATTTAAATGTATCATTGTATATAATTAAAATAATTTCATGATTTTTTTAAAATTAGTATTATTTATTGCATTACAAAGTTAAATTTACAATCATAAGTTAAATATAATGTTTTAATAACCAATTGAAAGACAACAATACATACAAAGACAATAAAAATACATACAGTATTTTTATTGAATTTTATTAAAATGGAGGACACCTCTAATGTAATTGTTAAATAATTGAAAACTTCATGGCACAATTATGATATTCATTTTAAAAATAATTTAGGCAATTATGTGAATAAAAGTAAAGTGTTTTTAAACTGTGATTAAAAAATCTTTATGGATTGTTTGAGAAATATTTGATTGTGTTTTATGCTTAACATTCTGTCATTAATTACACTTTTAAACTTTCATCTATCTATTTATTTAATTTTTTAAAACTTCATTGAAGACAATATTCAAACATTTCTGTTCAATCACTGTCATTAATTACACTTTTAAACTTTCAAATCTATTTAATTTTTTAAAACTTCATTGAAGACAATATTCAAACATTTCTATTCAATTACAGAACCTTTGCAAAGGTCTAGAATATCCAAAGCGATACAAAATAAAAGTTTTAAGTTTCTTGAGACAGTCTTCATTACCAGACAATTATTTTATAAGATGAAACTTGTTAGTCAGCAGGGATCAAGCAATAAAATTCAATTAATAGAAGCAATAATTCAATCTTGGTTTCACATTATAACAGCTGCAGAACTAAAAAACTTGGTTCACTCCATGGGAAGACATTGTGTGGCTGTAATTAATGCTAAAGGTATCCAACTAAGTATTAACTCACATGGTGAGGTTATACCTATAAGTAGGAGGGACCTATAAGAGGTCAATATACAAAAATTCACACCATGTGAGTTAATACTTAGTTGGATAACTTATAAGTATTAACTCACATGGTGAGTATTTTTGTATATCTCATTTTTTCACAGAAAAAATGAAATATACAAAAATACTCACAAAAATTTGGAAAACGTGTATTTTTGTATACAAAAATTTGGAAAAAGTGTATATCTTTTAAATAGATGTGTATATCTATTTCTATAAATTTTTGTAAAGTGTATACAAAAATTTGGAAAAAGTGTATTTTTAATACACTTTCTCCAAACACTTTTTACAAAAGGTTTCCACAATTTTGGCCACTAGTGTATATTTTCATATTGTAATATAAAGCTAAAAGTAATATTTTTAGCTTGATTCAAAAGCTAAAATCTTCAAACATGCCATTTGTGACATCATCTAATCTGCATAGTATTACTGTAACTTTCAAAGAATAATTTAATTAAAGAATAGTTTATTTTTTAATAAATTATGAATAAAATAAATATTGTAATAAATTATAAAGATGATAGCATGATTGTTGTTCATAAGCAAAAAATTATTAAATCTGTGACAGATGACTCAGAAGTAAGTTTGATTAAGGTGATTTAATCTTTATCTAATAGTAACTATTACATTTTTTGGTAAAATTGTCATCATCAATAAACATTTAGGTATTATAATGGAACAGAATTTATGATTGTGCTATTTGAAATTTCTTTTTAGACTAAGTAGAAATATTTTTTTTATTTAAATAGTCTTTGTTGATTATAATTTAATAAAGCATTTAAGTTGATTTAACTTATTAATATTGTGATTTTGTTCAAATTAAAAAATCTGTTTGTTTTTACAGTACAAACAAATATTTTATTCAAACTAAAAGTATTCAACAGCTAGCTCATTTATGACCTGAATAGAAAATTTAATTAGCAAAATACATTCAGTCAGCATCTGTCATCAGTTATTAATTTATACAGACATACCTTGACTTATGTCATTTTCGACTTTATGTTGGTTTTTTGTTAATAGGAAAAAAATAAAAATCTACTAAAGGCTGGGTCTCATAGGCATAAAACATGATGTATTGATGCTGACGTTACTTTTGCTGTGTCTTTATGCCAAAGTTCACTCTTGTTCAACTTTCTACACTGCATATAAGAGTACCTTGACCATTTGTCCAATCAAGGTATGAGCTGGTTATTGAAATTTATAGAATTATTTAGAAGCCTAAAAATGTTACTAGCAAAAGTTATTTATAGGGGGTTTAGGTTGTTTTTTAAAGAGCGTATTCAACTTAAGTCACAAGTCTTGGAACAAATTAACGACGTAAAGTGAGGTATGACTGTAATCAACTGATTATGGATGATTCCCAAAGTATTTTTGCTAAATAAATTTTTAATTAATCAGTCTTAAGTAAGCTAATTTAAGAGTTCTTTTGTTTTTGTGAATATTGTTTGAAAGTTTAGACTTAAATAAATTAATTTATTATTATTGTTTAGTAATTATTTACTTGTTTAATCAGTGTTTAATCTTTGTTATTAGTATTTTATCAAATTATATAAAAAAGATTTTCATTTGTTAAGTATATATTTAGGAAATATAAACAAGAATTTTACTGCCTTATAGAAAAAAACATAAATTAAAATCATTTTTATATATATTTTTTATATTTCTTTTTCTATAATTTACCTTATAGTAAGAAATTTATTTATTGATAATTTTATTGATGAGTCTTAACATTAATCAATATACAGATAGTCCTTGACTTATGGCCAACTTATACTCATGACTGCAATATCATTGATAAATTCTACTGTTTATCAATGCAATTAAAGTTCAATTCCCTGACCCAAAGGTCTGATATAGAGAAAGCATCCTTCTTTTGTGTGGTTCTTGTAGTTTTGTATTGTTTATGTTCATTAAGATAATATATTGTCCTGGTAAACATTAGTAGTAAGAAATCCATAAATTTTGGACATTTCCAACTTAGTGACAGAGTTTTTGAAATTTTTGGAACCAAACTCAATCAAACTCAATTAAGTGAAATATTTCACTTAATTTTATTTATTAAAATAAAATTTAATACATAATTATTAAATAGAGTATTTGAATTAATTAAATAAAATTTAGTAGAAATATTTGATTAAGGAAAAAATGAAATTATAATTAATTAATTGTTTTAAAATTTAACAGGTACTGGGAAATTAGGATTTTCTTTTGTTCGTATTACTGCGTTAATGATCTCATGTAATCGCCTCTGGATTGGTACAGGAAATGGTGTTATCATCTCTGTTCCCCTTTCAGAAAGTAAATCATATTTTTAATTCACATTTTATTTGTATTATATATAAATTTAGTTTTGATAAACAATAGAAAATTTTGATAATTAAGCATGAACATTCGGTTGCTTTCCTTTCATTCACTTATCAATTATTTATAATAATCATCATTGGCATAAAGATTTGGGATGCAAACTGTGTTGCAGACATGGGCCTATGAAGAGCTAAGGTCTCATTATAAGGAATAATAATAAAAGTAAAAACTAAATAAATTAGAGAAGAACACATTTAACTCTGTCAAAAATTTAACATTATAATAAAATAAGTTGTGATACTATATGTTTGATTCACATTTTACTTACTACTGTCTGTCCAGCTTATCTGCGACCATTGATGGAAGTACCCGTGCGCTAACTGAATGAGTCCACTGACAAAATAGGAATGACAGCTTCGCACATGGATGTTTTCAAATGAAAGATAACTGAAGTTGAATAAAGTTTATTGTAATGTTGAATGCTAAATGATTAGTTTTGATGTTGGAAATAGTATATTTAACAGAACTTAATATAATATTAATTCATCCATCATTATACCGACTGCGACTCTCCCTTTTGCGTTTGGACTCATTCGTCTTAGCTAGGCACGGACAATATTCTTGTTCGTTCTATTGAAGGATAAACAATGGCAGCTTTTAAGAAAATAGAATGAAAAATTACATGATGCAATTTTTTGAGCATTACTGAACAAAAATTATAGTGATTTTTAACATTATATCATACACTCTTCAATTGAAATTAATATACTCTTATGGAATCTAATTAATCAATAATTATTTTATTGTAATTGATCATATTAATATCAAAGTAATTGTCATTTCTCCTATTATAAAATTTTGTATAGAATGCATAGAATTTGTGATTGATATTTAAATAACTATCAATATTTCACTTAATTTTTTACTTAACAATATAATACTTTATGGCAGGATTGTCAAATTCATTTCTTATAGAGAGCCACTTAAGGACAATAAAAATTGTTGAGATCATATCTAAATATTCAAATTGGTTCATTTCCAATTGTTTACATTTTACAGTGATAGCTGTTTTATAGGATAATAAAATTTGAAAAAAAAAAAATTTATTCTATAACATTCTATACTTTCTATAAAGTAATTAGATAAAAATAAGTTTATTTAATTTATTAATATTCTATTATTAAAAGTTTATTATTTATATATGAAATGTTTTCTGAGATGATTTATATTTAAGATATTTTTATAGATAAAAAAGAAAACTTAAGTCCAAGTGATGGTAAAACACCTGGTAGTGTAATTAGAGTTTATAGTGATAACAAAGATAATGTGACTCCAGCCAGTTTCATACCTTATTGCTCTATGGCCCAAGCTCAACTTTCTTTTCATGGTCACAGGGATGCTGTAAAATTTTTTGTTTCTGTTCCAGGTAAACTTATCAAATATTTCTAATTATGTAAATGCAGTATATATCAGGTGTGTAAATATGAAACCGGAATTTTTTAGTAAAAAGTACATATTCATCATATGATAATGGTTAAGAGTATTTTATTCAAAGTATTATCCATTATTAGTTATACATTTTTCCCATCTTTTTGGCAATGCGTGGATGCCATGCCAAAAAAACTGTTCTTCTTTTGAGGCAAACTAGTTATCAAACCATTTTCGCATATTTTCGTAGGAAGTGAAGCTCTCCTCAGCAAGTCCTTGCTCCATCGATGCAAATAAGTGAAAATCAGATGGAGCCAAGTCTGATGAGTAAGCCTCATGCAAAAATATTTCCCAATTAAGTGCTTCCAACGTTTTCTGGACCCCTTTTGCTTTGTGTGATGGTGCATTATCATGAAGCAAAATCACTTTGTGTTGCCTTTTATCATATTCTGGTCATTTTTCATGAAAAGTTCGATTCAAACTGATCATTTGTTGTTGGTAGCGTTTAGTATTTATGGTTTCACCAGGTTTTAGCAGCTCAAAATAAATCACACCCTTCTGATCTCATCAAACATTGAGCATTGTCTTCCATCTGAAGCGATTTGGCCTTGCAGTCAATGTCAATGGTTGTCCTGGATCAACCCAAGATTTTTTGCACATTGGATTCTCAAAATAGATCCATTTTTCATCACTAGTCACAATTCGATGGAGAAATGACTTTCTTTTGTATCTGGCAAGCAGCATTTCGCAAGTGGTTTTTCGATTTTCCTGTTGTCTTTCATTCAGTTCATGTGAAACCCATTTTCCCAGCTTTTGGTCTTTCCCATGGCTTTTAAATGTATGGAGACGGCTTCTCGTGACACATTCAATTGATCCATGAGTTGTTTTTGCATTTGAGCATCATCCTCATCCAACAATGCTTGCAATTCACTGTCTTCAAACTTTTTTGGTGGTCTTCCACGTTCTTCGTTTCTCACATCAAAATCACCATTTTTCAATTTATTAAACCTCTTGAACATTGTGATTTACCAAGAGTATGCTCACTGTAAGCTTTGACAAGCATTTGATGTGATTCTGCAGCAGTTTTCTTCAAATGATAACAAAAAATCAATAATGTCAGCAAATCGTAACATGTAGGCACAAAAGTCGACATTTTTAACACGTAAAAAAACATGTGTTATTGTATGAAACTTGTATTGTTGTGAATTGAATGTTGTTGACAGATGTCAAAAGAAAACAATGGCACCAACGATGCGGTTTGATGAAAGGTACATTGACATATGGCGCCATTTATTGGCAAATTGCGGTTTCATATTTACACACCTGATATATATATATATATAACAAAAGTAAAAAAATAGTGCTCTCTCTCTATATATATATATAATTTGATGAGATAATTTTAAGGATTCCAGACACAATAACAAAAATTTTCGTTAAACATGGCTAACAATAAACATTTATTTATTATATAAATTAAAATTTTAAATTTTATAAAAGAATTTCTAATATGAATGAAATTACAATCTAATCATTGATCAAACAATAATTAGACTGACCATATATATTATTGAAGTAAGGTGAATTCCCAAAGAATTCTTTACTTTAGTATGGAATACACAACCCCTTATACAGCTGTTAGCGACAAACTTCAGTGTGTCCCATGTAAAAAAAAGGGGGAAACTGCACCCAGTGTATTGTTACAGCACCAAGGAGACACGGAAATAGACACAATTTGGTATATACAAAAAATTTAACTTTAGTTTCAATATAACCCGAATATATGAACCAAATATACAAAATAAATACATACAGATGGATAGACGAACATTTTACAAATCTTGTAGGGTAGATGCACTTGGATTGATATTTGTCTTCCGTTTTTGCTAGTTCTTAGAGTTAAAGTCTCTGCGGATCTTCTTTCAAAGCTCGAAAACACGCTTCCCTCAAAGCGGAGAACACACTAATACTCTGGACACACTACACGTTATCGGCGGTTATCTGTAACTGCCGTCGTCATACCGGCCTTTAGCCGGAAGAATACTGAACACATTGGTATTCCAAACGGCAGTTAAAAATAATGCATTGTGGGATAGTAAAGGAAAAGGGTGAATTATGGGATACTATACTACAATTGAATTGTGGGATATATTGTTGTTTGGATAAACTGTCAAATTTATTTTTTATTTCTTCTACTGATCTGTTGACACCAATGCTTTCGTTTCCCTTTCATCCCACGAAACCCTTTTCTTTTTGACTGCTTGTCTGAGTTGTCTCTGTAGTTTTCTCTTTGAGACGGAGATTGCGTCACAAACGGAGTTGTGGGAACTCCGTTACTGAAACGGTGTTCTGCGGCTGCGAAACGTCCGTTATCTGGACGGAAATTGGACACACTACAAATCCTAACTACCGTTAAGACAATAACGTCCGTTATCTCTGCTAATGTGTCCGGGGTATAAGCCAGTCTACAAAAAGGTCCTGTTTGAAATTCCCACTGGTCTATATATAGGCTCACCACCTGCGGTGCTGTCCTCCCATGGACAAAAGTGTCGCCCTCCAAAAAAAAATTACTTTACTGGGTCAACGACCACAATATTCATGTATTTGCCAAGAATTTTTTTTTTTAAATTTCTATAGAAGGGAGGTAGGCTTATACATGAGTCAATCAAAATTCAGAAATTTTCAGCAAGATAATAAGATTTGCTGATTCAACCATGCCTTTGCACTAGTCATTCACTTCACTTATTTATTACTAACAAATATTGTCATCATACTGATTCTTTCAATTTATTTATTTATTTTTTGTTAAAAAAGATGACCATGCATAAATTAATATTTTTATAAATATTTCACTACTGGATACTGAACAGATATAATTAAAAATATATGAAGTGGTCTCATTGCATTCTCTTTGCACTAATAGCATGTCTTATGATAGCAGCTGAATGTGCCATATTTATTTCTAAAAATGCCTATTTCTTTTTGATTTTATTATTAAAGATTCATAATCATCATGCCAATTTTTCCCTTAAGTATAATGGATTTTTAATGATTTCTTTACTTTAAATTATTTAAATCACAAAAAGCACTTGAAGCAGGATAAATACACTAATTTATTATTAGATATATATAATATGAACTACATATACTAATAATATAATTGTTTTCCAGAAACGCTTTTGGCCTATTATGGCCCTCCTCAGCCGGTAATCTCAAGCGAGTGACTAAAATTCTAACCAGTTTTGGATGCAGGCTGTCCCTGCTGGGATGTTCCACAAATAAATATCCAGTTTAAAGCGCTCGTGATGACATAGGTTGACAACGTGGTTGTTTACCAGGTGTTACAGTAGTTACCAAAGCCTCTCAACAAGTTTCCAGTTACAAGTTATTACATTATACTTATGCACATTATTTTGTCCTAGTACATCATAAAAAGCATAAAGAATTAATCTGGGATATGTTAATACAAATAAAACAAATCAAATAAATACAGTTAGAGAGGCAAAAATAACTATAGGTTAAAACATTGTCATTTGTACGATGCTACGTCCTCTTATATCGTAAATAGTACAGACGGAATCAATCCGAGAAAAGCTAGCAAAATAAAATACAATAAATTAAAATAATATAGTTTGAGAGATAATAATAATAATAATAATTACAAAAATTTATTGCCAGAGTTTTTCTGACATTTAATATTTACCATTATTTTTATAATTACATGGATGACTCAAGTCTCCGGAATAACTAAGAAAAACAAATATTTTTTCAGAAATTCGACTTTATTCATCAACATACTCTCCTTCAAGAGTGATACATTCATTCCAATGCTCTTCTAACTTTTCGATGCCTTTTTTGTAGAACGATTTGTCTTTGCTCTCAAAATAGGCCTCAGTTTCGGCAATCACTTCTTCATTTGAGCCAAATTTCTTTCCCTGGAGCATCTTTTTGAGGTCTGCAAAAAGCCAGTAGTCACTGGGGGCCAGATCTGGAGAATACGGTGGATTGGGAAGCAATTCGAAGCATAATTCATTCAATTTAACCATCGTTTTCATCGACTTGTGACACGGGGCATTGTCTTGGTGAAACAGCACTTTTTTCTTTTGCATGTGAGGCCTTTTTTTCTTGATTTCTACATTCAGTCGATCCAATAATGCTATGTAATATTCGCTATTGATAGTTTTACTTTTCTCAAGATAGTCGATGAACAAAATACCATGCGCATCCCAAAATACGGATGCCATAACCTTGCCAGCTGACTTTTGGGTTTTTGGTCGCTTTGGATGACTTTCACCAGCTGCTGTCCACTCAGCTGACGATCTTTTTGATTCAGTTGTGTAATAGTGGATCCATGTTTCATCCATTGTCACATACCGACGCAAGAAATCCTTTTTATCTCACTTGAACAGCTCCAAACAGCACTTGAATCGTCAACACGTTGTTGTTTTTGATCTGGTGTGAGCAAATGCGGCACCCACTTCAAAAACAACTTACGTATGCTCAAATGTTAATGTAAAATTGTAAACACACTACCTTCTGATATCTTTAAGGTGTCAGCTATCTCACGCAACTTTACTTTACGGTCTTCCAAAACTATTTTGTGGATATTTTTATGTTTTCTGGAACAACTGCTGATTTTGGGTGACTAGAGCATGTAGCATCATCGGTGTTTGTACGACTACGTTTAAATTCAGCATACCAGTCAATAATAGTTGATTTCCCTGGTGCAGAGTCTCCATAAAGCTTATCAAGCCACTGTTTGGCTTCAACAGTATTTTTCCCCATCAAAAAACAATGTTTAATCAACACACGAAATTCTTTTTTATCCATTGTTTTGAAAATTACAAAACTGGCATCACTAAAACCACTGTAACTTGTAAACTATTTGTCAGAATGTCATGAAATTTTGACACGTATTGTTTGAAGGATGGTACTATCCAGAAATCGTCTGCGTTTGTCAATAGTGTTGCCAGATATATGTCAGACCGGAGTCTTATTGAGTGAAGTGATATTATTATTATTATTATATCTCAAACTATATTATTTTGATTTATTGTATTTTATTTTGTTAGCTTTTCTCGGATTGATTCCGTCTGTATTATTTACAATACAAGAGGACGTAGCATCGTACAAATGACAATGTTTTAACCTATAGTTATTTTTGCCTCTCTAACTGTATATATTTGTAACATAAATCTTGGTATAGGCAATGCAATTTGTAAATAATTTAAACAGGCATTTTTGTAGTTTTGCCTTTTTTATTACATTTTTACATTGTAACTATTTGACAACATTCTAAAACTTTAAAATTTAAACTTATAAAAACAGATATCTAAACATAAATTGTTAAAATATACATTTAGCAGTTATTCCATGGACTAGATATACATTTCGGCTTTTGCAACGCCCTCTTCAGTCTTTATCTCAAAGACTGAAGAGGGCATTGCCTAAAATCTTGGTATAGGCAAATTGCATTGCCTATACCAATATTTATGTTACAAATTGTGGAAATAAAGGCCTAGTAACAAAATGGCACTTCTAAATTTAATTTAATTTCACTCTAATTTTGGATTTAAATTTTTATGTTTGATTATAAAGGTAAACATTATTTTTTTGTAAATTAATATTTTTAGATTATGTAAATTTTTGCAGTTATTTTGTGATAAAGACTGAAGAGGGCGTTGCAAAAGCCGAAATGCATATCTAATCCATGGAATAACTGCTAAATGTATATTTTAAAGATTTATGTTTAGATATCTGTTTTTATAAGTTTAAATTTTAAAGTTTTAGAATGTTGTCAAATAGTTACGATGTAAAAATGTAATAAAAAGGCAAAACTACAAAAATGTCTGTTTAAATTATTTGTATTTATTTGATTTGTTTTATTTGTATTAACATATCCCAGATTAATTCTTTATGCTTTTTATGATGTACTAGGACAAAATAACGTGCATAAGTATAATGTAATAACTCGTAACCGGAAACTTGTTGAGAGGCTTTGGTAACTACTATAACACCTGGTAAACAACCCCGTTGTCAACCTATGTCATCGCGAGCGCTTTAAACTGGATATTTATTTGTGGAACATCCCAGCAGGGATGGCCTGCATCTGAAACTGGTTAGAATTTTAGTCACTCGCTTGATATTACCGGCTGAGGAGGGCCATAATAAACCGAAAGCGTTTCCAGAAAACAATTATATTATTAGTATATGTAGTGCATATTATATATATCTAATAAAATTAGTTTTTATCCTGGTTCAAGTACTTGTGATTTCTTTTGTCAGTAGAAGCAGCGGAACTCAGTTGTTTATACTTGTTGTGATTTCTTATAGTTGTAAGTCTTTTACTAATTTAAAATAAGGTTTATAATAAAATTTATTTATTCAGTGTGAATATAGTAAATTTATTGTGTGGTATTAGAAGCAGCAGAACTCACTTGTTTATAGCTAATTTAAACTAATTTTAGCGCCATCTCGTAATCAGAATATTAATTATTATTTAATCAGTGAGCTGCGCCATCTATTAATTAATAATTAAACTAGAATTTTAAGTAATTTTATCTGAAGAAAAAATCCGCCTTGGGCCGGGATCGAACTGGAGACCTTTGGGCTACCGTCCCAACGTCTTATCGCTAGACCACCAAGTGGATTGATTCTCCAGAGTTATATTAATTTAGAATTAATTTTTGGTTAGAGAGATTGGACATTTGCCGATAAATCCATTCCTGACCGGGCTAGATCTAGCCATGGGCCCTCATTGGCACTAGCCAGGCAACACATAGACCGGCACAGTCATTAAAGCTTAAACTTATAATACAAACTATAAGGGAATTTTTAATCCAAACAAAATGTAATCATCATGCCAATTTTTCCCTTAAGTATAATGGATTTTTAATGATTTTAAATAATTTAAACTAATTTTAATGCCATCTTGTAATCAGAATATTTATTAATTATTATTAATTTTAAATTAATATAACACTGGAGAATCAATCCACTTATTGGCCTCAGTGTTCTAGCGGTAAGACGTTGGGACGGTAGCCCAAAGGTCCCTAGTTTGATTTCGAGCCGAGGCGGATTTTTTCTTCAGATAAAATTAGTTAAAATTCTAGTTTAATTATTAATTAATAGATGGCACACTCATTGATTAAATAATTAATAAATATTCTGATTACAAGATGGTGCTAAAATTAGTTTAAATTATTTAAAATCATTAAAAATCCGTTATACTTAAGGGAAAATGTGGCATGATGATTACGTTTGTTTGGATTAAAAATTCCCTTATAGTTTGTATTATTAAAAATATGCAATGTATATAAATAATTATATTTAAATAAATTTAAAAATATTAATTTACCAAGCACTTCATAAATATTAGATCATTAAATTTTATAAGGTGAAAATTTTTTATAACAGCCAGATCACTAAAGAACCCTGAAGAAAACCGTGATGTAGCTCAATCATTTTTAATGAATAAACGTCACAAATGCATGTATCGTCAGTTAATATTAAATGAAGATATAGTGATCTCTGATATTTCTGATTCACAGTTTGTGCATTTTTGAATATTTCTGATCATTTAGAAAATATGGGATGATTATTTTGCAGTTGTTTTTGCATGTCAGATTTGTGCTGCTTTCAATTACTAGTGCTGATCAGCTTTCCATTTCCATCTGTTGAAGCAAAATTTTCATTGCATGTTTTAATTCTGTTGTTATTTATTTTTAAACTATGTTAAATATTTTTATTGAGATTTGGAAATGATGAAAAATTTTAATATTTCTTTGATATTTTCTGCTGAACAAACATTTCAGGTATTTTAATTTAGATGATTGTGAGATTTTATTTTGGTCAATATTAAGGCTTATTTTTCTTTTTAATGGCAGATTCTTTCCAATCACTATAAAAGAACTCTTGTTTGGATTTATTTTAAGTTTATTTTCAGTGCACCAATCACATATTTGTTCTATTATTTTATTGGTAGTATAACAGAGATTTTCTCTGATTTTATCCAAAACCAATAGAATGGTATCATCTACAAAGGCTTGTAACATAACGTTAATGTCAAATTTTTCATTTAGTTTTAAAAGATCATTAAATAATATATTCCATAGAATTGGCCCAGAAGAAGAACCCTGTTTATTTTTAGGGATATTTGACTGCTAATTGTCTCTATTCTGGCAGATCTGGTGTTTAAATAATTTTGGAGTAGTTTATATATGTTTTTTGGGCAGTTTGCTTGTTTTAAACGGTATAGGATCAGTGGCCACCAGGCATGATCAAAAGCACCTTTGATGTCGAGGAAAACAATGGTGGTGTGTGTTTTATTACTTTTAGAATTATTCACAAAGTTTATTATGTTATTTATTGCTTGGGTAGTATTCTTATTTGATCTAAAGCCAAATTGTTTGTTACTGAAGAATTGTTGGTTTTCTAAGAAGTAATTAAGTCTATTGGTCATAAGTTTGTCCAAAACTTTACCCAATATCGGTAAAAGATTTATGGGTCTATAATCAGTACATTTTTTTATTTTTAGGTATGAGTTTTACTAATGCTGTCTTCCATTTGGTTGGAAAGATACCAAGATTAAGACAAACATACAGAGTCACAAAGATGGTAGATATGGTTGAAAAAGCGTTTTTTGCCATTTTGCCAGTAATTCCATCATAACCAGGGGCCTTTTTTATGTTTGTCCTTAAATATTTTACTTATTTCTTTGTAAGTAAATATTTTGTCGTTTTCAGTGTTTGGTATATTTTCAACGTTGTCCCTTATCTCTCTGTGTATTGCATTATCTTCTGTTTGATTATCTTTTGGAAATATTTCAATGAGTATAGTATTTAGAATTTCATTTACGTTGCTGGTATATCCTGATGTGGTTTTTACAGTGCTGGGTAAGTTAGAATTTTTATATTTTTTAAATATAATTTTATAAGGTTTGCTCCATGGTTTTTCCCCTTTTACTGAGCAGAAGTCTTTCCAAGCTTGTGTTCTTTGTTTGTTGATTAATGATTTATAATCTCTTAGTTTTTCTTTATAAATATTTTTAAGTATAATTTTTTGTTCTTGATCAGTTTCTCGGCGATAGTTTTTGTGTGTACGTCTCAATTCAGATGTTTTTAACTTCAACTGGGAGTTCCACCGTGGTACAGTTATTTTATATTTCTTGTAGGTTGTACAATTATTATAAATATTTATAATAGTTTCTGTTAATGAGTCAATATATTCATCTATGTTTTGTATGTTGGTCAAGTCTGCTATTGGTTTAGGTTTCCATTCAGATAACAACATTTCTTTAAATAAATCCCAGTTAGTATTAGGAACTGAGCTGAATTGACTTATATTATTACATTTTATATCTATAGTAATAAGTATATAATTATGATCACTTAAAGTAATATGATCTGTTGTGTTACAATTAATGTTATTTGCTAGAATTAATTGATTAGCTAGACAGACATCCACCCAGCTAGTACCATTGCTAGAAGAGAAAGTTGGTAAAGGACTATTATTGATATAAGTAATTATAAATTAACCTCTAAGTTGTGCCAAATCGTATCCTCTGGGGTCTTCGTGTGGAGTATGCCAGATAGGTGATTTGGCATTGAAATCACCAGCTGTTAATAGAGGTTTGTTTTTTAATTGTTCTATGGCTTCAGATAATGTATTTAGTCCATCTTTGTGTATTGCATTATCTTCTGTTTGATTATCTTTTGGAAATATTTCAATGAGTATAGTATTTAGAATTTCATTTACGTTGCTGGTATATCCTGATGTGGTTTTTACAGTGCTGGGTAAGTTAGAATTTTTATATTTTTTAAATATAATTTTATAAGGTTTGCTCCATGGTTTTTCCCCTTTTACTGAGCAGAAGTCTTTCCAAGCTTGTGTTCTTTGTTTGTTGATTAATGATTTATAATCTCTTAGTTTTTCTTTATAAATATTTTTAAGTATAATTTTTTGTTCTTGATCAGTTTCTCGGCGATAGTTTTTGTGTGTACATCTCAATTCAGATGTTTTTAACTTCAACTGGGAGTTCCACCGTGGTACAGTTATTTTATATTTCTTGTAGGTTGTACAATTATTATAAATATTTATAATAGTTTCTGTTAATGAGTCAATATATTCATCTATGTTTTGTATGTTGGTCAAGTCTGCTATTGGTTTAGGTTTCCATTCAGATAACAACATTTCTTTAAATAAATCCCAGTTAGTATTAGGAACTGAGCTGAATTGACTTATATTATTACATTTTATATCTATAGTAATAAGTATATAATTATGATCACTTAAAGTAATATGATCTGTTGTGTTACAATTAATGTTATTTGCTAGAATTAATTGATTAGCTAGACAGACATCCACCCAGCTAGTACCATTGCTAGAAGAGAAAGTTGGTAAAGGACTATTATTGATATAAGTAATTATAAATTAACCTCTAAGTTGTGCCAAATCGTATCCTCTGGGGTCTTCGTGTGGAGTATGCCAGATAGGTGATTTGGCATTGAAATCACCAGCTGTTAATAGAGGTTTGTTTTTTAATTGTTCTATGGCTTCAGATAATGTATTTAGTCCATCTTCAAAATCACAATCTGGAGGGAAGTATACCGATATTACATACATTTCGGTTTGTTGATTTATAACGCTGGCTGTAGTTAGATATTTATTAGTGAATTGATTTAATAAGATGACATCTAGGTTTTTGTTTCTAATAATTATTCCGGATTTTATATTATAATTGACCGGTTCAGAAGGTAAAACTGTGAGAGCACCAAAAAGACTAATTTTATTTTGTATTAAATAAGGTTCTTGTATAAGAATTAGATCTATTTCTTTTTCAACAGAATATTTTAAAAGTTCAGATGTAGCTGCTTTACACTTTCCAACATTTATTTGAATAATTTTAAGTTCTTTTTTTTTATTATTATATTGCATAAAATTAATATTATTTTGATTTGATAGAATATTATTGTCTATTTCCCCATCACTATCCGAATTATTTTCATTAGAATTATTCAGGTTTTTATTTATTATTCATAATTTTTTCTTTTTATAATAGCTATTTTCAGTTTTTTGATAAATTGACAATTATTATGGAAAGCATTATGAGAAATATTATATCTATCAATTGTGTTATTTGGTTTTAAGTTACTATTGTGATTTATACAGTTTATACATTTAGCCTCTTTATTTTTGTTTGTGCATTTTTTAAATGGATGTTGTCCAGTGCATTGGCTACATATTTGTTTGTTTTTGCAGTTTCTTGCAAGATGATTTGTGCCACAACATTTGAAGCACCTTATTATTGAAATATAATCGTTGATTTTCACTGTTGCCCAATCTATATAAAGGGTGCCCAGTGAAATTAGAAGATTTCTGATATTTGGTGATACTGTTAGAACTATATGCCTGTTTTTTATGTTTTTATTCTTTTTATTGATAACTGTTGTAAATTTACAATTTTCCAAGAAGTCATTTTCATTGAATTGTCTGTTTTTTTCTACATTTTGTTTGTAAATATATTTTGTTATTAGATTTTCGTTTATATAGTTTGGTGTGTTAAGTAGTATGACTTTTGGATTTTTCTTTAATAATTTTTTAATCTGTAATTTATCATTTAAGTCTGGAATTTCTTCTATAGCTTTAATTAGTTTTTTGAATTGGTTTGGTTCTTTACTTCTATTATTATGTTTTTGTTTGTGTTGTGTTTTATGTTTTTAACAGTTAGAGGTTCTTGCGGTTTTACCTTTTGCATAATAGTGTTTTTTATTTCAATTATTTCATTTTCTTTTTTATTGTCTTTTGTATTTGGTTCAATCAAAATTAATGATGAATTATTATTTGTTTTAGTTATGGATTCTTTAACTAAAGTGTTACCAGTTTTTGATTCTATTGATTGAGAAGCTGCAATTTGGGCAAAAGAAAGTATATACGATGTTGTATTGAATAAGTTTAGTGTTTTAACCATTCCTATAATTTTGTTGGTGTAACCTTGTAATTCTAAGGCATATTTTCGAATCTTTTCTTTCTCATCTTTATGAAGATAATTTTATATTTTTTGTTGTATCCATATACATGGATACAACAAAATCTATATTAGCTTATAGGACTTTAATTTTATTTAAAGTGCAGGAGCATTTTCGGGCTGGACTGCCCCTCATCAGCTGCACAGAGAAAGTGCTCTGTGCAGCTGATGAGGGGCAGTCCAGCCCGAAAGCGCTCGTGCACTTTAATTTTATTTAAGGTTCTATAAGCTAGTATAGATTTTGTTGTATTTAATTAAGGACCTAGTTGTCACTTTTATCTATACATGGATTTCACATTTTCTAGTTGGATGAGTTGGCTTATACACAGATTGACTTATGCACAAGTATATGGATAATTAAATAAAATCTTGTTTATTATTTGTCAATATATTTAGCAAGTCATTCATGCAATAATAATGTGTTTGCAATATTTTTATTACCAGCGATTGATGAATTTTTGGGTTTTTTGCTACAAGTGTTTTTGAATAAATTAATAATGAAATAATTTTATTTAAACACATTACAGTGTTAAAATGATTGATTTGCAGTGGGATTCAGTTTGAACCCTGAGATCATAAGTCAGAACAGTTGAAAATCAAAAGTGTCCTAAATTTATTGATTACTCAGTAGCAATTTAACGTTAAGAACACTATATTATCATAATAAATTTATTGTGATATGATCTATTGTGTGATTTATAGTGTATGTAATTTATTGCTTTTATTATTAAATGAATACAAAACTACAGGAACTAAACATAAAAAGGATAATTTTAGTAGATCAAACAATTGTGCATGGACTTGTATGGATATGAATTGCATTTACCAATCACAAAAATACCAATTATATCACTGTTGTAAGTATAAGTAACTAGCTGTAATACCCGGCGTTGCCGAGTTTTGTTTATAAATCATATATTAAAAATAATTATTGAAAAATAATCATTAACATGCAATATATTGTATATATAATCATACAATAAACAATGCTCCAAATTCAATATCATTTTTCTCTTGTTATTGTTTGTTTATATTTCCTTTAAAAATTAAATGATTAAATATTCAAAATTTGTTCCTGTATGAAAATACTTGTATTAAATATATAGAAATATCTTTTATTATACAACAAACAAACACGTATTAAACAACCGCTTTGCAATAAAAAAGTGAAGCACCCGCTTGGTCCTATGTTGCATAGTACAGTGATCTCAAACTCACGGTTCGCGGGCTGCATCCTGCCCGCAAAGTAATTTTGTATTCCCCAAGATATTTTAGATATTTGTTTAAATACATATTAATCAGAAAATTATTTCAATTTAATGTTAACAAAATAATAACCTAAAGTAGGGGTGGGCAACCTCCGGCCCGCGGGCCACATAACTTTATTATATCTAATACCAACGCTATGTATACTTACATATCTGTACCTTCTGTTTTTTAAATAAATACTATTATTATCAATTGTTTTTGTTTTGGCCCGTGGCCCACCATAAATTTTTCTATACGGCCCCCTACAAAAAAGGTTGCCCACCCCTGATCTAAAGTTTTAAAGCATACTCTACTCAACCTACGCTGTGCTATCAGTAACTATTGAAAAAATAAAATATTTTCCTTTCACTGTATTTTTGTTTAAAAATATTCGGCCTTTGTTTCCTTTCGAACTGTGCATTCGGCCCGCTCTCAATTTGAGTTTGAGATTACTGGCATAGTACAAAAGGCCATGCACACATGCAAAAAACCAGCACTTTTTTAACACGTGCTTGGCTCTTTATTTAATTTACCCAAGAATTTAATTATTTTGCCCATGTTAAAAACGGGCATGGCCATTCAGGAAATGCTGGACACTGATTTTTTATGTGAATGTGTGGACAATATTTAAATTTTTACATATAATTTATATTATTATAATGCTTGGTTGAAATACATAATTATATCATGACCATGATGTGGCATAAGAATAGATTTGACAATAAAATGGAAATTTTCTATATGCTATGTATATTATTTCTTTGTGTGCTAGTTTAAGTATTATTTGTTTATTAGCTAGAGAGAATCCATAAATTATGTCACACTTTAGGAGTAGATTTGAGATGTTAAATGATGTAAGGGGGAAGAATTCTGTAAATTATGACTAACAATGTTTTAGTTATTAAATAAAATATAAAATATTTATGCGTATTTGTTAGAGAAATAAAGACTAATGTAATATGTAACATTTGTTATAAAATAGGTCTGGCCAATCCAAATTGTTTCTCCGATCAGCTTGGAGAAAAATGTTATAATAATCACGCATAGCACTACAAAAAATTTCGAAGGGGGAGAGACTCAAAATAAAATGCAAAGTGGATTAATTTCATTTAAAATTACAACAAATAAAAAATTTGTATATATTACTGCTTTTTGTGTGATTTTAAATATTACTTATTATTATTACATTATATTGGATAAACATATAAGTCTAATAGTTTACGTCTTGATGAATAATTATATAATTTCTTTGTTGGATAAAATATAAATATCAATAAATTTCATCTGAAATATATGTCAGAATCATAATTATGGATATAGAACAGGCTTAACTGCAAATTCAGCATAAAAATTCCTTTAAAATAAAACATCCAATGAAAAGGTATGATATAAAGATACTGATTGAACACAAATTGATACTGAACAGTATCCTGTATCATAATCAATAATAATTGTATTGGCTAAATAATTATGTAAAAATCCAGTAATAGTAATGCAGGTAAGTTATCTGTTGCCCCTTACTTTCACACTTAGCGCCATCTATTGGTATTTATTGTCATAAAATAAATAAAAATTGGGCCCCCTAGGGCCCTAAAAAAGGGCCAAATAAAAAAAAGGGCGACGTAGGGACATGCCCATACTGATACTGAACAAAATTCTATATCACATTCCTAAATATCTTTTTTAGATTTTAAATAAAAAAGTTTCATACATACATACATAATCTGTATTTTATAAGTATATAGATAGATAAATAGATAAGTAAAGGATTCTTCTTCTTCTATGTGTCATCTCCTTCCAGGAGATCAACTACCATGAATCTCCACCAGTCCTGGTCTTGAGCCTCTCTTGCACAGTCAGCATAGCTAAGATGTGTCCACTTAGTGATATTATCCATCCACTTAAGTTTTTGTCTTCCTCTTTTTCTTTTTCCCTTAATCGTTCCTTCAAGAAGCTGCTTCTGAAGGCTTTGATGTCTTAGAAGATGTCCTAAGTATCTAACTTTCCTTATAATGTTCGTTCCTGACCTATCATTTGCAGGACTTGTGAATTAGTCTTTTTGTCAGTCCATGGTATTTTCAGAATTTTTCTAAAGACCCAAATTTCCAAACTTTGCAATTATCCTTGCTTTTCTTATTAATTGTCCATGTCTCCGAGCCATAAAGCAAGGCTGTCCAAATAAAACATTTTAGAAGTCTCAGAATAGAGGATTACATGCACTTAAATATCTCATACTTCTAACATAGAATGTATTGACTCTCAGTTTGAGAAGCACTGTTGTCTATTGTCCAAGTTCCTGAAAATTTAAAGTTCTTATTTTATTTATGATTTTGATACTAAAAATTAATCTTCTTATTGATTTGGTCTTTATATTTATGAAAAAATATCTATGCAAAATACAAAAATATCAAATTAATCTTCTAACTGTTAGCACATTGAAGATAGATGCACTCAATTAAGTTAATAATTAATAACAATGCATTAATTATTTTTTTAAGGAATTCTTGAAGTAACTTCATTGCTGAATGTGAAAAAACAAAATAAATAATGATTGAGATTAACGAGATTAGATAAGTAATTAAAAATGTTATATAAGATTTTTAATTAGTTAACATAAATTTTTATGAAAGTTTATTCTTCAGAGACTTATACACAAATTTCAAATATGATATAAAGAATATATAGTAATGCATAATTTCTTCCCACTTCTTATTCAATGTAAATAATTCAGCTCAATTATTAAAAGTGGGAAATAAATTTATTAAACTTGAAGATCTTTCTGCTTTATTAAGCCATCTTCTTTATTAAGATGGCTTAATAAAGCAGAAAGACCTTCAAGTTTAATAAATTTATTTTCCACTTTTATAATTGAGCTGAATTATTTATAAAGAATATATAGATTAAAGTTATTGAAACTTAAGCATTTTAGTTTCAAGTCATGAGCTTAGGAAAGTTTGATCTACTTGAGCTTTTTTTGATAAATATTATTCATTAACACATTGCACTTCAAAGGCCACTAATTGTCCATAATGAACAATTTGTGATTAAATTTTGTTAAACAATAAAGGAATTATCTAGCCAAAACTATGCAAAATGCAATATTAATAAAAACGGTGTGTGAAAGGTATTTGTAAAGATTAAACAAAATTACCAAAACAGATAATTCTTGGCTTACAGGTTCCTGCTTAATGAGTTTCCAGGTTTGCAAGTTTTTCAAATATAAAGAATTGTAGAAATTGAAATTATGAACATTAATTACAATAAATAAATGCTAAACATACATAAAAAGTATTACAAATATAGCTATATACATTGTTTTATAATATAGTACAACTGGGTTTGTAGAAAAAATTCTATTGTTTGCTACAAAAATGGAAAAAGCAAAATGGCAGACCAAGAAGCAGAAATAACATGCTTTCTGACTACCAAAACATTAAATAACTAACTTTTATTCCTGAATTGTGTCTAAGACATTAGTTGATCTGTATAAAAGCTTGTCTATTCATCTATCAATAATAATAATAACCCCTCCTGAATCCTGCTATGCTGCCTCAAAGTGGCGGAAGGGTGTAAAAAAAAAATTCTATTGTTTGCTACAAAAATGGAAAAAGCAAAATGGCAGACCAAGAAGCAGCAACATTACAGTCAGCTAACTGCTGACTGTATTGCTGATCTCCATGATTATAGAATACTTATTTATATTAATAATAATAGAATAATTATAGGTAGTCCTTGACTTATAATATCATTGACTTATAACCACTCATACTTGTAATAATAATATAATAACTAAGTTCTGTGATTGGTTTATGCAATTCACATGCATATGAAACTATGCATATTGGTTTTTATTACTAGCACCATCTGTTTGAATCTTTATGATCATTAAGTTTATTGCAATACTATGTGTATGCATGTGTCATGCCATAATAAATATTAATAATGCGAAATCCACAAATATCTAGTATTTCCAATTTACAATCACGTTGATTTTAAATTTTCAGGGTTTGATTCAAATTCTGTTTAATTTAACTCAAATTTCAGTAATAAGTGACTTAATTTGCATTCTTATTTTTCATTATTTTTAACAGAAACAATTAGAAGAAATACATATATCATTTGGAAAAGAATCTCAAATTAAAAGACGTATAAAATCTGATAGTATAAGAACTGAACAAGAGGAGGAAGATGATGAAGGAAATGGATACACAGATGGTTATTGGGATTATTTTGTAGATGGTAGTGGTGCTGTTACAAGAGGACCTGATATTGAATATAGAGTTAATTATGATATTTGTCAACATCCTAATCCTATTGTAACTGAAACAAATTCATCTGTTATTAATTATATTTCACAACCAACACCAATGACTCAGTATCGCTATCAATATCCACCTACTCAAGAAACCAACAGAATTTATTTCCCACCTCTTGGACCTGGATTACCATTTACTGAAGGACAACAATTACCTCAATTTCATTTTCATGTATCTCCAGTTCCAGATACTTCAACAACCCGAACATCAGTGTTTACACGAATTGCTCCCCCACCTAATCCATGTTTTACTCAACCTGCTACAATTGTGACTACTTCATGGGCAAGTAAACAACCTGTTACACCTGGTGTTGCTCATCCTTTTCAAATTCCTGTTCCAACAAGTGCAATAGGGATGACCAATCCACCATCAATATTATCTACACCTTCTTTGATAACAACTCAAGTACAAATTTCTTCACCAAATGCTTCTCATAATACACAGTTACAAACTCTGTTAGGATCATCCACTCTTTCTAATCCTGCAGTTGATGTTACTGTAACTCAGTCACTAGGCACTGAGAGTGCAGAATCAGATCAGGAAAGTACAGGAGAAGTTATTGGAGATTTCAAACCTGCAATACCATTACCAGCAGAAATTGATGTACAAACAGGAGAAGAAAATGAAAAGGTAACAGAAATATTTATTTGTAGTTCTTTTTTATTAATAATTTTCTAAAGCTTACTTTTAAATTTTCTATAATTTTTCAGTTTGATATTTATTTAAATTTATAATTGTTAAATATCAAAACATTTTAGAAAATTTTCTATTATTTCAGAGGTACATAGAACCATTTTTCAAATAACAAATTAAAATAGAAAACTACAAATTAAACATACAAAGAAACTTTTTTTGTTTTTCATCAATAATTTTTTAAATATAGTCAAATTTTCTTCATAACTTGTTTTATTTTATTTTATTTTATTTTTTTTTTTTACGTCCCCTTTCCAATCAGGGAGATTACTAAGGGGACGGGGCCATCCCCCCCTTTCCAATCAGGGAGATTACTAAGGGGGCGGGGCCAGTTTCCAACACTAGGGTAAGAAACCTTTAAAGTTTAAACATCTGTCATTTATAGTGTTGATCGGGCTGCACCCACACCCGTGGAGGGGGGCCGGATGGTGAAGGACGGGAGGTGATCACCGGGCCGGGCCCAGCACCCCGAAAAAATCCGGGACCAGACCCATCACCGGGCCGGGCCCAGCACCCCGAAAAAAATCCGGGACCAGACCCGGGTCAGAACCCGGGTCCTCCAGCGTGGTACGCCAACGCGTTACCACTCGGCCATCCAGCGTGGTACGCCAACGCGTTACCACTCGGCCATCCGGCCGCCAACTTGTTTTATTTAGAGGGCTTGGTGCTATTCAAAAATAACAAATATTTCATTGAATGGCTAAGATTTCATATTAAAAAAAAATCATGTTTTCTTCGATTTCATATAAGGAACAAAACATTTGAAAAATACAAAATTCAAAAAAATGTTTACATGGATAGAATGAGAATGAAAATCATAATAAACAGTAAAAATTTCAAAAGATTTCAATGAAAATTAAGTGAGATTTCACAATCTGAATTTGCATATTAATTAGGCTTATTTTTAAATATTTGTAAACTTCATCAGGTTAACCTTTTCCGCTCTAATGCCTAGATATGCTAGACATGTGCGCTCCGTCTTTTGCTCCAACTCCTTGATATTCTAGACAAAATTTAAAGCCCAATAATTTCATTATTTTTAGCTAAATCGAGAAAAAATGATTAAAATCTCAAATTCTATCATATTTTTCATATTTCTGTCGCATTAGTCAAAAATTTGATTTTCCATTGATATTTTAATAAATTTTTAATTAACTTTTTAATTCTAATTAATTCCGAATTAATTAATATATTTGTGATCTTTGGACCCCCAAAAATTCAAGAATTGATTATCCGAGTCCGACTTGCTCTATCATGTTCCACACTTCCTTCAGATTTTATCCTTACTTCTTTTTTACAGATATCTTGATCTGATAAATTAAAATTTGGGAAAGCTTGGCCCCTTATAAATAATATGATTTTAGTGCTTTTTTACACATAAAATTTGATAAATTAGTTTTATTTAAAAATTTATAAATTTTAACTTATCAGAGAAACAAAGTGACCTATACCACGCTTGACGATCAACGCGGAAGTCAATGTCCTAGATTCTGGCGGGAAATCTCCAACGGTTTTCAAAATCAGCTGATTGTTTGTTTTTATTAGTTATATTTTAAATATAACACAAAAATTTATTTGTTTATATTAATTATAGTTATATTTTAAATATAACACAAAAATTTAAACAATACAATAATTTTTGTGTTATCTGCAGATGAAACAAGTAACTAGTAGACCAGGGGTGCATAATTATTGTCAAACAGCCTCCATCCAAGTTCAATTGTTGACCTCAGGCTATGGGGGTTTGCGGAAAATTCGCCCCCTACATTTCGCCCCGAGAATGTTTCGCCCCCCTGTAGATAATGAATAGGCTACAAAATTGCAAATATAGTCAACTCTCGATATTAAAATTCTTTCCAATAAAATATGGACACTTGACATTGTCATTATACAAAATATTGCTAAATTGATTTTCTTTCTCTCATTTCTATAGTAGCTTGATATTTTTTACATCAATTTTGTCAGTTATTAAGTGGCAGGACAATTCCAGATCACCACATGCTTGCTCAACCCGTGAAGAGGTTAGTTGGATTATACAGAATAAAGAGCAATGAACTAATCCTCAAATAAATTTTTGTGATGGGACCCAGCTTCAACTTAATCCTCTGGGTGGAAAATCAAAGTGTTTTTATATGCCAATGTAGCTAACACTGGTTTATATAATGAAATTGTGGAATTTGTTATAGATTTTAGTCATCCTGAATTGTTATAATTTCCTTAATAAAAATTATAACTGTAAATCACTGCAATAAATGGGAACAGATTGGCATCATTGTGCAAGCTTTCTTTTTTTGGTATCTATATGACATGAAATAATTTTCCATTGCTCATTAAATACTGTTTATCAGTGTAAAGAGATTTTTAAGATATCAATTTAAAAAGACATTTAAAGACCAAAGCTTGAATTTTTTGAATCAAGCTGATTTGAGCCAGCAACTCTAATATAAATATATATAAATTGATAAAGAATATATTGAAAAATACTTTAATTTGGGAATACATTTAAAACTGCTTTATTTATAAATTTTTAATTTGGAATGTTCAGAAATTGCACGACTTATTTTCTACAATATATTTATAAGAGTAATTAATTAACCTGAAATTCTTGAATGATCACTTTTCTGTATTGTGATTTAGATAGTTCTATAATGCATATTTATTTTTTAAATAACATATACAGCAAAAATAATCTTATTATTATATGATTAGTAGGACATGGAGGAATGAGTGCTATCAGTAGTAGCAGTAATGTTTCAGAATCTAATAAATCTGAAGATGGTGCTCGAGCCTCTGATCAACCAAAGAAACCTAAATATATGTTGGTAATTTCTGGAGGAGAAGGCTATATTGATTTCCGAATTGGTAAATATACAATAATATTTTACACTTTATAAGCAGAAAAAATTTAACTGATATTTTGAAAATTTATCATCACAAATCATAAAAATTCACTAAAAAATTAAGAAAATTTTGCTACAATAAAAAAATAAGTTAATTTTTTGGATTATATCTGTAGAATTAGATACATAATTATTAAATATGATCAGATTTTAAAATATATGAGTGAGTTTTTCTGTTTATGAAGAGTTAGCATTCATACATTTTGTAAATAAATTAAAATTAAATATTTTTTAAAGGTGACAGTGATGATGAAGATAGCGAAGATCTTTCATTAACTCCTGAAAAGAAGCCTAGAGGTTTATCTAAAGGAGATAGTAGTCATCTGATTGCCTGGCAAGTTATGTTACCTGATTAACAGTGATAAAATTTATTATTTACCACAAAATTCAACTAATTGGTGACAGTTTTCATGTCTGTCTAGTGATAATATGGATCTAAAGGAATATGTAAGGTGCACCAACTGCTTCATGTATTGCTAATGCTTTCCTTTTTATAATATAAAATGTATAAAAATAAATGTAATATATATAAAGGAAAGGTTTTGAAAGTTTTTATAGGTTATCATGTTATATATATATTTTCCGTCAGTATATATTAATGTTTATTGATTTTATTAAAAAAAAGCTGTTTTATTTTAAACAATATTATAAAATTTAAAACTTACGTAATATATCAGAAACAATAATAATTAATGCAGTGAGAGCTTCATTTTGCATAACTTCATGCTCAGAATTAAGCATATTAACAAGGAAAGGAAGTGCATTCTCTTTCAACACATTTAACAATACTGATTTTGAATTACAGTTTTTAACTAGCCAAGCCAATAATCGTGTTGACTCTCCTATAAATTAAATTATATTATATAAGATTTACAATTTGAAATTTATTTTTTATAAAAAAATTTAGCATATTTTTTATACTTCAAATCTTAAAATATTATTTCAGTTCACTGAATAAAAAAATATAAGTATCCAACAGGATAGAGAGTTTAATGCACAAATTAGAAATATTTTTGTCCTTCAACAAACTTTCATCAACTACAAATGAATACAAAGTTTATATAGCTTGATAGTCTGATGATAATCTGTTGAACCAAAAAATTTCTAGTTTCTTCATTAACTCTATTTATTCCATTGATTGCTCACCTTTTTATTCAGTTTAATACAAGGAATATTTTGAATTAAGTAATAATTAAAATAATAATTAATTAAAAAATATTCTTTGAATTCATTTAATTTGAATAAAAAAGACTAATTTATATTTTTATTCATCTTTTAAAATTAACATTCTAAGATCATAATTTCATCATTGTAAAATTTTCATTTATTTATTTATTTTAATTATAAAATTATCAAATTACTTGAATAATCAAAAAGAATAGTTAAAATATTTTATTTTGTATTTAAATTATAATAATAAATTATTCATATAATTGATATTCAACTGTTGCTGAATAAATGAATTATAATAAAAATAATAATAGTTCACCTACCATACAGTTTAAATATAATGAATTCAAGCATTTGACAGTAGGGGAAAAAATTATCTATTTACTCAAAAATTGAAAAAATATATTCAGGAACCTGAATATATTTGAGTAAATAAATGATTTTTTCTATTGTCAAAGTTCTTGGACTTGTCATATTTCAACCCTATGATAGGTAAGCTATAATTACTGTGTTGAATCAGCCAAATCAACTATTAATTATGAAAAAATTAGTTACCTATTTAAAAAAAGATGTAAATCAGAGGAAACTCAAATTCCTTAACCCTTTAACTGCCAGTAATTAAATCTAATTAATATGCAAAAAATTCAAATTATCGTATCTCATTAATTAATTTTCATTGAAATCTTTAAAATTTTCAAGATTATATTTTTTTCTGTATTTCTAGTCATATAAACATTTTTTTAGAATTTTAAATTTTACAATTTTTCATTCCATATATGAGAATTACAAAAATACAATTTTTTTTTATATAAAATCTTAGCTATCCAATAAAATAGTTGATATTTTTAGATAGCTGCATGTCCTCTGAACATAATGAGCCATAAATATAGAAAAATTTCAGAAAAAAAATTTGGCCAAAATTTCAGAAATAATTTACAAGAACTAAGAATTATGTAACTTTTGTTGAATGAAGTTACATCATATAATTATAAAAAAATTATAAAATATGTATAAAATAATAATAAAATAATAATGAAAAATGTATAAAATAATACATTATTTTCCATGAAATATTATCATTTTTATTAATATTTCATATTTATTAACTTCATGTTATTTCTTTGTACAATTTTATCAGTACTTTTTATAATTTTTTAAAATTTATATCAAAAAATCCTAATATACAGGTTAGGTTAGGCTATATATAGAACGAATTGTATCTGAAGATGGTGTAGATACACCGAAAGCGTTTGTACGTAATTAGTATTAAAAGTGAGCTTTATCTTTACTGCGTGAAGTGCTAGTTATTTTAAAGAATTAACTTGAAGAGTTTAAACAGTTTGAAGATGAGAATTATTCGCTGTATATAAAATCAAGATTAAATTTTAACCCCTCTATTATTATTTTTTATTCCACTTCTTGATGTCTTGTTCACATCAATGGCAGTGCACAGGTTAAAAGTGAGGTGGTATATTAGAATAAAAAAAACATTGCATTGATATTAAATATTATATTTTTTTTACAATAAAATGATACTTTTCATCCTAGTCTTTTGCATCTACAGCTAATTTTTAAATACCTCGTATTCCAAGAAGAACTTCCACAATGAATGATAGAATCCCATTTTTCAATTTACTCTCATCAAAATTTCTTTGAATAATCAAATTTATATTACATTACAGATGAGAATATCAAGATTTTGAAAATCAGTTCAATAATTTAGGAAAGTCTAAATTGATGTTTTTACTCATATTAATGATTTAAAAATAATAATAATAATGATAAATGAATTGCTTTGAATGATTAATATAGACATTAGCAGAATTATTCTGTTCTTGTTAAAATTAATAAGTCTGTTTAAGTTTTCTGCTTATTTCATGGATATTTTGATTGAAAATAAATTTGGTCTAAATGTATCAAATGGTCTGATATATGGAAAGTATCTTTTTTTTTTGTATCTATTTCTTATAGTTTTTTGTGTTCTTTGTTTATTAAGATAATGTACTTGTATAGTATCTTAGTAAAACTTAATTGTGAAAAATTCATATATTTTGGGCACTTCTGATTTTTGACCAAATCTAATTTACAGTGGGACTATCCAAAATTAAGGACTACCTGTAATGCAAAAGCCCATTATAAAGCAAAATATATTTAAATTATCAGCATTAAAAAAATAAGAAGCATTTTAAATTTCTGAAATAAAGATTAATGATAAAATGTTCTGGACTAAAAGTCTGCCATCTTCTTTACAATTTTAATTTATTAAGTTACTGGTAAATTTATAATACTTTTATAGTTCTACTGTTTGAGTTTCCATATATATATTATAAAATTCAATTTTAAATTTTGATTGACTTCTATAAAAATAATTGTTATTTCTGTTAGCAAATTATTGTAAAAATATAATATTTTCCTGGACAATAACATGCACTTTGTAGATAATATATAGTATAAAGTTTCAAATTTTGTTTATTATTGTTAAAATTATTTTTTTATTAAATGTTTATTATACCTATTAAATTATTAAATAT
>AYEL01077611.1:0-43443 GCA_000484575.1 Olivierus martensii
TATATATTATATAATAATATATATGTATATTTACATATGCTTATAGTAAATATTTACTGTTTATTTATTAAAATTAAAACTGGAAAAAAAAATATAGAATTGAAGATGGCTATATAATAGTTATTAAAATTACTTTTTAAATATATATTTGACATAAATTGCATTTATCTATTTTAAAAGTTCTATATGTTTATGTATAACATCCAAACTGATAGAGATTACCATAATAAAAAAAGAGTCATCCACAAGCTATATCACATAAATCAGCTATCTTTAATCTAGAATTTCTGTCATCTAGTAATCTAAAACATCAGAAATCGTGTCAATTGGTTAGTTACTTTTATAATCTATCATATAGAATGTACTCTGTAATAAAAATAAATTAATAAAACATTTATTTACCTTGTTTATCAACTAACATCCGTATGGTTCCAAGTAATTTAAATACAACAGGAAACGTTTCTATATCAACCATTGGAAGAATTTTTTCCACTACTCCAAGTTCTATCAAAAGTGGTTTGTTCTGTACTGGAAAATTATAAAAATATCATTAAATAAATAATTTTTAATCAATTTTGGATCAACTGAAAATAATTTTTAATTTATCATTTATTAGCTGGGGTATTCTGTATTGCAGAGAATTTCTGACACAATACAATTAATAAGTATCAAATATTAAATATTACATTATCATGGTACAGCTACTCTAAAATTAGTTTATTATAATTATTACTACTATAATTTAATTATTATAGTATTTAAAATTTATCTATTGATTCTTACTGTCATGATATCAGTACATCAATCTTATTTTGTGATATCACTATACATTTATTAAAAACTTAGATGAGATAAATAATGGAAAGGGTTATATAAGCAATTATTAGATTTTACATTTTTTTTTTTTTAAATTAATACAGATATTCTTATCTTATACAAATAATTGGGTCATCATGAATATTACAGCACAAATCAAAAGTGGAAAAATTCTTTACTATAACTGTACAGTTATAGTAAAGAATTTTTCCACTTTTGATTCTTAAACAATATACAAAACATAAATAAATCAAGGAACATGTACTTTGATATATTTTAAATCATCATGTTCAAACTTGTAACTTACAAGTAAGTAAGACCCTGCTTAACACTGTTTTGATATAATGCGGTTTTTTAATTTTATATTTTTATTGATTCACTTTGGCATGGTTTTTCAAACTGTTATTCTTACATAAAATACAGTAGAACCTCGATTTCTTGAATCTCATGGAAACAAAAACAATTTGATATAAACAGTTTTTGAGATATCAAGGTTGTTTTAAATAAAGCTTTTTATGTCAACAATACATATAATACCATAGTTTTTAATACTGTAAAGCCATTGTTTTTTACATGAAAATTAATATCTAAATACTCCTACATCTTATAATATTTCTACATCTTGAAAATATCACTGAATAAACATGACAAAAACCTATCAACAATTAGAAGTGAAACTTAGAAAACAAAACTATTATATGTCATGTTCAGTATTCCGAGCATGCACAAAAAAATTCCTGTTCCAGTTATTGGTAGCACATCTACATTCTTTTCTTAAATTTAAATCCTTTGTTTAGACTCCAAAAGCGAGGGAAAATTCATAAATATTTTTAATTTCTCTAATACAAAAATTATAAACTAATTCAAGATAGTAAGGATTTAGAAGATAATACTTTGAGATAACTATTGAAATTACATTGGTTTAATGCTGGAAGTGTAGGGAAAAAACACACATCAAGGGTTTTTTCCACATATCAAGGGCAGGGCTGCCAAGAAGAGGTGACATCTGTGACTTTTTTCACGGGCCCAGCATCAAAAAGGGCCCAACCGTCGGGCCTGAAGTGTCACATATTGTGTCTGATAGGTCATAAGCTGCCAACAGATCACCCAAAGCAGTCGTACCAAAAAAATTTTTTTATATATAACATATCATGTATATGTATGGAATTTTAAATTTATTGTTTGCCTTTTTTAAATAAATGTTTAATGTTTTATATGTTTAAACAAAATGATGCACTTTTTTAAGTGGGGCCCGGACATACACTTGTCACTGGCCCAAAAATTTCTCTTGTCAGCCCTGATCAAGGGTTTTGAGATAGAGAGGTTGGAGATAACAAGGATAGACTATATCTCTAATTACAATTACTAACTATAATAAGACAGTAGAAAAATTCTCTCATCTTTTTCTCTTAAAACTAATAACTGTATAAAATTAAATTTATTTTTATAGCCTGGAACAAAATGTAAATACTTACAATGGATATCCTTTTATTAATTCCATTATCACACAGTGGCGATTAAAATTTATAGGTTTTGGTACAGGAAATTCACGATCATATAAAGCCTATTTAAAAATAAATAATGGGAGAAAAACATATATGCTTATTTTATCTAATGATTAAAATAAAAATTTTTAAAAATTATTTTAGTTATAATAACTAAAAGTATATTACAAAGATATTGGATTTATTTTTTTAATTGAATATATAACTTTATCATCATTACTTTCAAAATTGTCATTTATGAATATAAAATGTTTCTTCTGAAAAAGGAATTTTTGTCATAACAATTTTCACAAGTTAAAAAAAATTGTAACAACTGAAAGCACAATTCAGATCAGAAAATCGATATTTTGGTTATCTGATCTGAATTGCTACAGAAAGCAGAATTTATAGGATTATTTTTAAACACATTTTTAAATTTTAAAAATCTATTCAAATCAAATTGCTGTTCACATGCTATATTAATAAAATAGACTAAATATTTATTAATTACATTAATATAACAGTTGAAAAATAATTGAAAACTTTATGGAAAACACTAATAGTAAAAATATTTTTATTAATTTAAATTTCAAATAGAGTAATGTTTCTGATTAAAAAATAATCATCATCAGCCTCTCAATACATTAGAAATACAAACATTATCAAACAGAACAAATGCAAACATATGTACAATATATTTAAATACAAAGAAGCCATATTGAAGATAAATTCATCAAAAAAAATTATTCTTAGATGGAACTCTTAATAATAAGATTTTTGAATATAAAAACATTCTAGCTAAATATGCTTTAAAGTTCAAAAAGTTGCTTTCCTTCTAAGCTACATTTTTGCAATTTTATATAACCACATGACCAATTGCAGCTCGCAAGCCGCATGCAGATCTTTGGTTTCTTCAATATGGCTTTATATTATGAACAGGCAATAATTAATATGAAGCATAACCTATTTAATTTAAAAAACTGCAGGTATTTCTAAACTTACAATTACTCATATTTACAATAGTGATGAAATCCATTAATTATGTGATCGGTCAATGCAATTCAATGGCTTTGAATCCTTAACCCAATGATAAAAAAAGGACATCATCTGTATTTCCTATGTCTGATTCTTATAGTTTATAAAATTATTATTGTTTTTTTTATATAAAATTGCAAAAATGTAGCTTAGAAGGAAAGCAATTTTTTGAAC
Organism: Olivierus martensii; assembly: GCA_000484575.1. Taxonomy (NCBI): domain Eukaryota; kingdom Metazoa; phylum Arthropoda; class Arachnida; order Scorpiones; family Buthidae; genus Olivierus; species Olivierus martensii. Next base: position 3,510 of record AYEL01077611.1, read on the forward strand.
CTTAAGACATATTTATATTCAAAAATCTTATTAGTTCCATCTAAGAACAATTTTTTTTTTTATGAATGTACAGTCTTTTTTATATTGTAAATATTTTTGCATTTGTTCTATTTGCTAATGTCAAAATTTTCTTTATATTTATTAAGATGTAATATATAGTGTCCTAATAAACATTTGACGTGAAAAATCCATAAATTTTGGAAATTTTTGACTTCCAATTGTTCTGACTTACAATGGCGGTTCTTTGCTGCTTCTATATTTTTGTATTTATTTTTTTTTTTTGCCCACTGCTGAAGAACCACTGCTACCCTTAGTAGCAGTGGTTCTACATCGAATTTGGAACCATAAATTTTGATAACATTAATTTAAACACTTGATGATAATACTTGCAATTACAATAAGCAGCTTCTACTATATTACATTAAGCATTATATAGATTTATGATGCATTTTCTGTTGGATTATTTGAGTTTTCATGTGTTATAAAATGCATTTCTGTTACTGCTTTAAATAAACAACTGGAAAATAATTTTATTTTTCTATACAAATAATAAAATTTTTGACAAATAACTAACATATAAAATAAAATTTTATTATTTATCATAATATATTAAATATCACTTCATGTACTATTTTAAATTTTTCTTCATACAAGGCATGTATTATTTTTTAATGATTCCTATGGATCTAGATCTCCTATAAATAACCCATAGCATTGCTAATAACATTTTTAAGATTCTAAATAATTCTTTAAATTATTTTGCATATTTTAATCATTGGTTTATTTATTTTTTATGATTTTACCTTTTTTATTGATTTTTAGGTGATTTTTATGTTTTTAATAAATTTACTGACTGACATGCTGTACAATTTCATAAACTGAGGTTAAGGCTGGGTTTCACAGGTGTAAACATGGCATCAATACACTAATGTAAATACATAACACACAAAATGTTGAGAATACCAATGTTCAAACCAAAAGCCTAAATAAAAAATGCAACATAAATAAACAATGTTGTTTAGCTATGGACTAATTACTGTGAGACATCATTTGAAGTTAGCTGATTCAATATAGATAGTAAAACTTAAGAACTGCTTTATTTATCAAAGGCTTCATTCATAAAATTATTGAATATCATACTTTTGCCATTCAAAAATTCAAAAGTTTCAATAACCAGCTCATATCTTGATTGAATGAATTGTTAATATACTCTTGAATGCAGCATAGAAAGTTCAACAAGAATGAACTTCAGCATAAAGATGCAGCATTTAGTCATATAATAAAAGTATCATCATCAGCATTCATACATTGACATATTTACATCACATTTTATACCTGTAAAACTCAGCCTTTAGTAGACTTTTATTTTTTCTATTAATAAAAAACCAACGTAAACTCAAAAATGACATAAGTTTAACCTTTAGCGCTCCTCCGACTTGGCTCCTTAGACACGCGCACTTCATATAGCGCTCCTATAACTCGGCAGCCTAGACAAAATTTAAAGCCCAATAATTTTGTTATTTTTGGTTAAATCAAAAAAAAAAATGGTTAAAATCTCAAATTCTATCATATTCTTGATATTTCTATTGTATTTCTCAAAAATTTGATTTTACGTTGATATTGTAATAAATTTTTAATTACCCACTTTAATTCGAACCTAATCCGAGTCAATTAACACATTGTGATCTTTGGACCCCCCAAAATTCAAGAACAGTTTGTCCGAATTTGTCTGACTTCTCATGTTCCACATTTCCTTCAGATTTTATCCTTACTTCTTTTTTACAGATATCTTGGATCCAGTAAATTATAATTTGGGAAAGTTTCGCCCCTTGTAAATAATATGATTTTAGTGCTTTTGCACACATAAAATTCAATAAATTAGTTTTATTTAAAAATTTATAAATTTTTACTTATCAGAGAAACAAAGTGACCTATACCGCACTTGACGATCGATGCGGAAGTCGGCGTCCTAGATTCTGGCAGGAAATATCTAACAGTTTCTTTTGTAGCTGTGTACTAGTAAGAATAAGTGTAGTCCATTTAAAATTTTTTGGCATTTGATATCATTTCTTCATCATAAATATTATCTACAATCTTTATGTGCTATTTATTTTATTTTTTCTTGCTTTCTTTAACTACTGTCTTTATCTATCATCCATCACAATTCATTTTTCTATAGTGAGATTTCTTTGCTATGTAATACAGTCATTTAAAATTTTGTCAATCAAAGGACAGTCTGATCTTTGTTGCATACTATTTCAGCTCTAGGGAAGTTGCATATGCTAGGATGGTGATTTTTATTAAGTTTTAAATAATCTTTTAATTATTATTCAACTATTATAATGTAATATGGCCAAATATTTCTATTGTTTTGAATACAGACAGTTTATTTATTCCAGCTTATTTTGTTTCTCTTTTTGAATGATCTTGTTTTATTATTATAGATATCCCACATAAAAGATAAAAAAAAATAAGTTATATTCAAATAATTATTGTTTTATTTGAAGAAATGATTTTGCATTAATAAAAAATAATCCATCATCAAGTTTATGATTTAGCATTGTTTATTTCTATTTATATGATATTAAATATAATATTAAAAACGCAAATAAATGAATATAATAAAAGCTTATTAATTTGTACTCTATTGTCACTTGGTGCTGTGAAGATTATAAATTTTAATATCATTCACTAATGGTGATGATTTTTCAGAATATTCTGAACACAAATTAGTTTGAATTTATTGTTGGAGTTTGTCTCTCTTTAAAAATGTTTAATTAAAAATTGGCATTTTGTGAAAAAATATTATAAACTATTTTTATTTTATAGTTATTATTTGTAAATTTAAAAAATAATTCAAAACATTCAAGAATTGGATCTGTATGAATGTATTTTAATATTTTATTAAGAATATAAAACAATAATACAGTAGAGCTTCGATTATCCGAATGTCGATTAACCATAACGTCACTTATCTGAATGTAATTTTCAATTGTGATATGCAACAGGTCTCCGCCAATACTCCCTCCCTACAATGTGTAAGGTGGGAGAATCTAAGCTTCTGTTATGCGGATTGACTGTTTGCGGAAACAATTGACAATTAAACTACTGTATATATCTAATTAATATATTTAATATAATAATAATAATAATGATAATAATTAGAAAACAAATGAGGCAGAATAACTTATGTAAACAATAAAACATATATATTTGGTTGTTTTGTATTTTTTATATTGTTTTTTTCTTATTTTGCTATTGGATTGATTATTCAAAAAAATTGTTTATCCGAACTACCCTTGGTTCCAGTTAGTTCGGATAATCGACACTCTACCGTACATATATTTTTTGGAAACATCTTATGATATTTTTAGAAAATTAATTTGGAAACCAAAATTAAGATGACATTGATATATAATGAGATTTTACAGTATAGATAATACAATTTTAAAAATAATTCATATATTAATTAATAGGTATGTTATCGAGTTCTTATGCTCTTATGTGGATTGTATAGTCAACCTGTATTAGCAGTTAGAGTTCTTTTTGAAATGAAACGCAATGGAGTACAACCGAATGCTATTACTTATGGATATTATAATAAGGTAATTTATATCAAAATTAATAATTATTATATTTTTGCTAATTTATGTTTTTGTTTTCAATTGTATAATTCTTAATTTGGCAGATTTTTCTGAAATATTCTTATAATGAAATATATCCAATTGTAATAAAAGTTTAATATATTTATTATTAATTTAATTTTTCTATAAAGCAATAAAGTTTAAGGAAATTGCCTTAGAAATATTCAAAATTTGTATATAATTTTACTATAAATGTTTTAAAAACCTGCTATTTGGAATCCATTAATATTTATAAAATGATTTAAATAGAAGTATATTGTTGTTTTTCTGTTCCTCAAAATTTTTAATGACAAATTTATCCTGTTGATTCAGAAAAAATAACAAAAATGAATGACATGATATTTTATAAAACAATGAAAATTTTTCTGATTTTGCTGAAATTATTAAATACTAATTGCAGATATCACATTAAAATTAATTTATATTGGAATTTTTAGAGAATTATTATTATTGAATACTATTTGGTTTATATTGATGGATATAGTTTTTATTAAACATTTTTATTTTATAATAAAATTTGCTTTTATTTACTATATTGACTTAAATACATTCTCTGTATAAAAATAAAAACAGATGATAAAGAAAACTAATTATATGGTTAGCTTCATGTTTTCAATCTTTATCATCTCACTTTTCAATAAGCATTACAGTTATTGGCTTTTCTACAATTGAACATGTCATGAATTTCACCTAATTCTCATTGGTCACAGATCCAGTTTTGGATCCAAAAATCTTTTAGTCATCCTTTTGATTATAATGTTTTATTGAATTTTATTACATCTTGTTGATGTCTATTTAAATTATTTAAACTTTTTATCTTTAGGCAGTATTAGAAAGTACATGGCCATCAGCAGATTCTAGTGCAACCTTAATGTGGAATAAATTAAGAAATGTTGTTCTTGGAATTGCACAGTTTCGTCAAGGGGTGAAGAAAAGAGCTCGGAGATCTCTTTCTCTTTGTTCTGAGTTAGATTATGATCGTATTAGTAGAACAAGCACAGAAAGTAGTAATCCAGAAGAAATTGCAATGATAAAAATACATCCAACAGAATTTGTTTATGATTTAATTAAAGTGGATGATCAGAGTTCAGGTAATTGCTTAATTTAAAAAAAAAAAAAAATATGTAAAAGTTTTTTAACTTTAAACTTTAAAATTAAAAACGTAATATTTATTATTCTTAACTTAATTTGTTTGCTATAGTCCCAAGAATTCTCTCTCTAAATGAAATATAAAACATTTTAAAAAATTGAAATTTTGCTATTATTTATGAAAGATAATGATAAAAATGTATGATGTTTTATCATTATATTTCATAATATTTTCAATGTAGCAAATAAATTTAAATTAACAAATAATTTATCTTATAGGAAATATTTAAATGAAAATTTCAATCTTCTTTAGAATAAAATGCCCTGTGATATGTACTGTTTGTCTTAAATTTTGAAACTTAACTATTTTGGGAAGAAAATTACAAAATATTTATGCAAATAAGTTATTTTTATAATAGAGACAAACCAAATTATTTATTTTTTCATAATAAAAATTATTTTCTATTCAGAATAATAATTTTGATAATTTAAGTATCTTTTCCTATGCTGATCTCTCAATAAACAATGAAGTGTGAAATTTGGTACAGGTAATCCTTGAGTTATTTAGGTTTTGAAAACCTCTCATCATAAGTCAAATATATCATGAGTCGAAAATAACCCATAATGGTAATATTTTAGTAGGATTAATGGACAATGGAATACTGAATCTTTTAAGATGGTATAATCATCTGGATTTGATCCCCGGTCTTCAAAGTTATAAAATAATCCAGAATTGAACAAGAGCTCCAAGCTGTAAAATCATCTAAAATTGAAACTGGATTCCCAAGATGATAAGTGATTGCTTTACTACATTTTTAATAAAACAAAAAAATATTTTTAGCCAATATGCTATGAAAATAGTTTAAGTTCAGAACTATCATTATTATTGAATGATGCATGCCATTGGGTTGTATAACATACATAAAGTATACTCTGCTTGTTCTTACAACTGGATCACTAATTCTAGAACTTTTGACCATATCTTGTATATAGCGTTTGTTGATTTAAATATCAGATTATTGATGTGATGATGATCATCATCAGTCATTGTTTCTTTCAGTTGGGGAAAATATCAACCATGATTTCACAAAATATAAACAAAACTAATCATCAAACTTCAACTTTTAGAATTTTTAATTATTCAGAATTTTTTAAGAAATTATTATTTTATGACTTATATAAAATTCAGTGTGAATAAAAAATTTCTGTTCCAATTATTTATATAAATTAAAGAGTACTTGTAAATTTTCTTCAAAAAAATTATTTAATAAGTTTTGTTTTTGTGTTTTTTTATTAGGAGGGCAATCTGATGGAGGATATAGTTCTCTAAATCCGGAAGAAGCACAAAAAATTGCTTCCCATTTGGCAGCTGCACAAACTTCAGAATATCAAATGATAAATGGAAAAAGTCATGACAAGGATTATAGTAAATGTAAATTTTATAAATGAAAGTTATTAATATAGGAAATTTAAAAATAAAATCTAATCTATTTATTAAGATTAATAAATATTTTTTCAAATAGCTAATAGAGAATGCAGTGCAGCTAAAAGTTTAAAGTTTGAAGAATTAGATTTTTCTGCGTCAGATGCATTTAGAAGTAGAGTTGGGAGCATTGTTCGAAGTTCTGCTAGTAGTTTAAGTAATTTATCTAAATTACATGATACAATTGGTAAGAAAAGTTATTTATAAAAAAATTTATGCAAATTAAAAATATGATTGAAAATTATTTTACAAATAGTAATAATATAAATTATTTATTTAGCCTTAAATAACATTATGATTAGTACATTTAGTTAAGAACAACAATATATAAGATAAATAAAGATAATGAATTCATTAGTTATTAAAAATTGGAAGAATTTCAATATAACTATTAGATTCCAAGTTAGTTGTTTAATTCATTGTGAAAAAAGAAAAAAAATATTTTACAAAAAGATTTTTTTTTGCAAAATATAAAGTTTTCATAATGTAATATTTTAATATTTTTTGACTAGAAATGATACATTGTTATATTAATAGCATGATGAAGCTTTAATTGTAAATAGAAATAAAGATTTTTCATTTTCTCTTTTTTCTTATATGAAATTATGTTTTAGAAAAATTATTTTCAAGTGAAAAAATTATATTTATTAAATAATCTTTTTATTTTATAGTAATCCCTTTCCATATATGAGGATTATATTACTAAAAAGTATTTACTTACTTGTTAGCAAGAATTAATTTTTTCCACTCCACCGACTCGGCTCCTTAGACATGCGCGCTTCCTCTTGCACTCCTATAACTCGGCTGCTTAGACAAAATTTAAAGCCCAATAATTTCGTTATTTTTGGTTAAATCGAGAAAAAATGGTTAAAATCTCAAATTCTATCATATTTTTCTTATTTCTGTCGTATTACTCAAAAATTTGATTTTTCGTTGATATTTTAATAAATTTTTAATTAACCCTTTAATTCAAACCTCATCTGAATTAATTAATGTAATTGTGATCTTTTGACCCCCAAAAATTCAAGAATTGATTGTCCGAATTTGTCCGACTTGCTCTATCATGTTCCACATTTCCTTAAGATTTTATCCTTACTTCTTTTTTACAGATATCTTGATCCAGTAAATTAAAATTTTGGAAAGTTTGGCCCCTTGTAAATAATATGATTTTAGCGCTTTTTCACACATAAAATTCGATAAATTAGTTTTATTTAAAAATTTATAAATTTTAACTTATCAGCGAAACAAAGCAATCTATACCACGCTTGCCGATCGACGCGGAAGTTAGGGTCCTAGATTCTGACGGGAAATATCTAACAGTTTTTTGAAATCAGCTGATTGTTTGTTTCTATTAGTTATATTTTAAATATAACACAAAAATTTAAACAATACAGTAATTTTTGTGTTATCTGCAGTTGAAACAAGTAACTAGTAGACCAGGGGTGCATAATTACTGTCAAACAGCGTCCATCCAAGGTCAATTGTTGACCTCAGGCTATGGGCTAGTTACATTATGTTGACTAAGGGGAGAGCCGTGACAACCCATCTCCTTTGTTTGAAAATGCTATTATTATAATATTTTAACTATTTTTTGAAAAATTAATGACTTAGAATGACTAAATACAGAGAAATAATTCACCATCTGCCATTTTTAAAAAGCACTGAGACAAATCTGAGTAAAAAACGTATAAAAAGTGATAATTTATCAAAAATCAGTACTAAATCTGGCATACAGATGGCAGAATGATACTATGTGTAGAAATCATAGCAATATTTATTAAAAAAATAAATTTTTGAACAAAGTCGACATTCTCATACGTACTAAATATTTCTTATAAAATAAAAAGTATTTATCCGACATTATTTTAAGAAAATAGGGAAAAAAAAAAGGCATATAAACAATTATTTTAAACATTGTGTAGTAGAATACCGTATTTAATCCACGAGAGGGATAATAAGATTGTTTGTTTACACGAGGTCAGGACGAGTATCGGATTACACTCTGCAGGATCAATTACAGTCATAAATTGTCTTCGTTAGTTGGAAAAATTTTTTAGAATTATGAAGTATTGGTATCTATTAGATGCTAGAGGAAAAATTTTTTAGAATTATGAAGTATTTGGTATTATTAGATGTGGAATATCACCGTTAATGTAAATATATCAACATTTTTTTTTATCCAATGCCGCAATCATGAATAATTTGAAAAATTATATATTGTTTACATATGCTAATTAGGCCTGATGCTTTCACTATAAAATTAATATAAATCTTTCCCTTGTGTCTAACCTCTTATCGATTTGAATGTATTTTTCCATTACATGTTTTTTTGGCCTGCCAAATATTTTGGAATTTACAATTTGGCTCACCTAAGCAAAACTTTAGAGTATTTTTCCATTACATGTTTTTTTTGGCCTGCCAAATATTTTGGAATTTACAATTTGGCTCACCTAAGCAAAACTTTGGGAACCCCTTCTCTTTACTATTAGTATATCCATGATAGCAGTTGGATATTTATTCCTAAAAATGCCTCTTTCTCCTCATTCTGTTATTAAAAATATGCAGATGTGTGTGTAATATTAATACAGTGGGTGATCGGTTAATGAACATAATCTGTTCCAAAACAATGTTCGTTATCCGAATTGTTCTTTAACTGATTTCGAATATTAGATATCATATTTCATATTTCTTGGAGGGTATTAGAATGTTTTTTTTTTTAAAAAGGAGCGGAAAAGGTTAAGATTTAATAGAAGATAACAAGTTAAGAGAAAAACAATAAAAATGATATTATGTATATGTAATGCTTTGTATAAAATATAATATATATTTTCAAAATAACAGGCATCTACAGATGCAAGCATTTTATATTTTTTTTATGTTAAGCATTTTTTTATTTTCTCTTCCATTATCATAATTTAATTTTTTTGCTTCCTATTCACTTATAACCCTCTTGTATTAATATAAATTGTAAAAATTCATTCTGTATAATATGATAAATTATAAAAACAAAGCACTTTTACAAGTTAATTAATTAATTATAGTGGGTGATTGGTTAAATATAATCCATTCAAAGACAATGTTTGCTATCCAAATTGTTCATTAACTGATCATCAATTTACCATAGATTTTTATTGGAATTTGATTGATTCATTCTGGATACCCAAAAAATAAATAAATAAAATTATATAATTTCTTACTACTGTTTATTTATATGTAATCACAATAATATATACATGCACAGCCTTGCATTTTCATCTATCATGTTTATTTTTTGTTTGTGGAGCATTAAAGAATCTGTCAAATTTCGATTGCTTTTCTCTCTTCAGGATTTTTCAGAAGTGATTAATAGCATTGTTGTTGACATCAACAATTTTTTTATCCGATGCTGAAATCATGAATAACTTGAAAAATTTTATATTGTTTATATAGGCCTAATTACGCCCAATTGCTTTCGTATTTTTTTTCTTTTTTTCTTTTGGTCCTTAATCCAAAATAAAAAATGAATATCAGGACACAGTATATGGACAACAAAATCCAATTTTTGTGCCAAAAAATTAAAAAGTAAAAAAGTTATAGCAAAATATCAAACATTAAATAACAAAATATTGAATATTAAATATTAAATTTCATTTTTCTTGGAGCGTAATCAAATTTCATTTTTCTTAAAGCATAAAAGGGTGTGTCTTTATTAAAATGAGGAGCAGTAAAGGTTAAGGTTCTGTATTATATCTATATTAAAATTAAGTATATTTACATGTAATTAATATTTTCATATTTTTAAACTTTGATTATCAAAATTGCTGAAATATTCAAACTTATTGCATTTAAGAAAGGTTTTCATCTAGTGTGATCAATTTTCTTCTTGATAATCAAATATTTAAAAAAAAAATATAATTAAAATGCACAAAAGTTATGGCAAAATATCAAACATCAGATATCAAATTACATATTTAATAGAGCGTAAGGGGCGTATTTTTTTAAACTGAGGAGCATTAAAGGTTAAATGACTTAAATCGAAATATGACTGTAGTAATAAATTCTGTTTAAATCAATTATCTATGAAAAACATATTCTAAACTGAAAGAAAAGCAATTAAGTATAAAATTGACAATCTGTATGAACTTTTTTTCTTTAGCAGATTATAAAAAAACTATCTTATAATATCTATAGCTAAGTTAAAATTTACCTTCATGAATGCAAATTCCTTTACTGCTGCTAATCTGGATAAATATATCCAGGAAACTCCTTGGCGATGTTTATGATAATCTCGTTTTTCTTTAAGCTTTCGAAAAGAAGTACGACCAAGTCTATGAATTTTTAAAACTAATTCATTGCCATCTTCATCAGCAACAATATAAATATCTATAAGTTTAAAAACATATTATTTATGAAAATAATTTATAAAAATGGGAGTGTGACCTGCAATTGTAACATTAAAAAATATATTTAACTAATACATATTTATAAACATAATCAGTAATTTTTACAATATATAATAGATAATGCCATTTTCTGATTTGCTTATCATTGATTATAACAAAATCTTATATGCAAATTATTATGTAAAAATGTTATTTGTTTAATTATTTATGAAAAAATCCTAAAAGAATTTATTATATCCAATAATACTGTAAATTTTAGAGAATACATAACAAACACATATTAAATATTGATACGATTGTTTATTTTTCGCTTACATTTAATTTAGTAAAAATATATTTCTACCTTTTTTTATATTAGGGCTATCATAATCAACCAAAACTATGCTAAGTAACTGTGCATAATTAGATAATGTATTTGGAAAATATCTGAATACTTTATAGCTATTTAGAAAAATAAAAATTTCTAATAGCTATAATAATTAAAATGTGACTAAAATTATAAAATTATTATTATAAAATGTGACAATTATCTAAATTTTAAAATATATATAATAGAAGGCTTATTATCTTCTTCACTAATGTGAACATTTTCTAAGAATTTTGTAAGTGCATGCAACATATACATCAATTTCAATATATAAAAATAATTAATATATGAGCATTAATATTTTATGTATATGGATTGCAATAATATGCAATAAAAATTTTTATAATCAATATTAAATGCATTATTCTAAAAATTAATTCATTGGTAACATACATAAATAGCCTATTTTAAACTTTTAATTTTTCTCATTTCTCCCAAAACATTAGAATATTATAATTTATATTGTTTATTACTACAGGCAGTCCCCAAGTTATTTAGATGGATCATTCCACAAAACCCCTGGTAAGTCAAAACACCTTGTATGTTGGAATATGTGTTATATAGTACTAGTGTACCATAATGATTCAACATTAAAAATAGTTATAATAAAGAATAAACACATAAGTTACACAATAACGCAATTGTTTATCATCTTAGAGGATCTGGATTCAATTCAGAGTCCCACACCTTCAAAAAAACTGGAGGTATGGGCAGAGCCGCCGAGAGGGGGTGACATCTGTGACTTTTGTCACGAGCCTGGTATCGAAGAGGGCCTGACCATCAGGCCTGAAGTGTCACATAACGTGTCTGATAGTTTGCAGGCTATCGACAGAGCACCTAAAGCAGTCGTACCAAAATAAATAAACTTTTTTATATATAACATAGTATGTAATGTATGGAATTTTGTTTATTGTTGCCTTTTAAAATAAATGCTTAATGTTTTATATGGTTTTTTTTATTAAACCAAAGTGATGAACTTTTTTTTTTGGGGGCCCGGACCACAGACTTGTCATGGGCCCGAAAATTTCTTTCAGCGGCCCTGTGTATGGGAATCGAATTGAACCCAAGATAGGTAAGGTTTGTTATCTAAAAATAATCCTATGTAAGTATGGATCTATATAAATCAGAAATTACTTATATATCTATATCTAATTAATAATTATTAGGTTAATAATTTCTTTGAAACTAATATTTACTCATTGGTATATTGACAAAAATGATTGCTTCAGGAAAATTTGAATTTATTATTATTTCAATTCACATCATGATAATTAAACAATTTTGATTCATCTTGTCTCAACTTATTTTTACTGTTTATATCTTTCCTGATTAAGCTCTTATAATAAGCTGTATGAAAAGAAATACCTATTTTTTTTATTTTGGAATGTCATGCCACAGACGCAACCGATTATAGCAGAGTCGATAGAAATAATGAGGAGAAAATCCGCGGAAAATCTAATTAACGATAAGGTAGCGTGGGTACCACCGCAGGCGTGGAAATACGTGTTGAAAAAGGACAAATATGGGCCAAATGAAGGGAAAAAGAAAAGGACCAGAAGCTAAGAACGAAATAAAACCTAAAGGCAGTTGTATTTAGTAATATTAGGCAATATGTTTAGAAGGAAAACTGATTAAGACTATAAAATGTATATATGGTAACTTATACATAAAAAATGTGTGCAAGATTTGTTGTTACTTTAATTTTTTAATATTATTAGTAATTTTTAAAAGTGCTTTTGGCTTCTTATGTAACATTTTTGTTCCAACAACAAAAAAATTTTTGTAAAGAATACACATGTTCTAAGAGTGTTCTGTTGATATGAAATGTTCGAAACTTTTGTAGAATAATGTACCTGAAGAGGGTATAAATAAACACCGAAACGTTAGTGCGTTTTTAAAAAATAGATGTATTTTTAACCTTAACTGCAAAGAATGCTAATATTAAATCTGATTAAGTATTAGAAGGTTTTAGCAGTTCTTTAAAGAAAGTAATATAAGTTAAAAATAGCAAGACAAGAAAAAAAATCTGTATTTTAGAAATCAAATTGTTTTTGAACATAAATTATATTATTTTATTAATTTATCTTTCAGTTTATAAGTTTAATTAGATTTTAACATAACACTGCTTTTGAGATTGTAATCCAGTTGTAATCACTATATTGAATAATATATACAGTCAAACCTCTTTTTATGCAGTCGGTTTTTGTGCGATGTTTTATGTGCAAATTTTTTGTGTAGTATATAAAAAACATTCCATCAAATGCATATGACGAATAAAAATTAATTAAAAATAATAATTAAAAAAACAACACACAAAAACAGACCGCATAAAAACAGGTTTGACTGTAATATATAATTTTTGAATAATTAGTTTTTAATGCATATGATTTTTATAATAAAATATTAGTGAATATGAACTTAATATGATCATTTTGTAAAACATCATCTCATTTATTAATTAACAGAGTTTATTTTTAAGACATTTGTCACAATACACACAATAGAAAGAAACAAAAATGTTTATAGGTCTTTCAAAAACTGCCATCAAAAATAAATTTATTTAAATGATCTATATAATTAATAATAACAATGATGATAATAATTATAAAGTTTTAAGCAATTGATAAAATTAGTTAAATTATCTAAACAGATTACATACTTTCAGATTATAAATTATTTTTCTATTGTTTATAAAATTTTTTCAATAACAAATTATGCAAAGTGTGTTTTTAGAATGTCTAATTTAACAATTATATAAGACTTAATTTATTTTATTTATCTTTCTTTTTGAGTAAAAGACAAGATTTTTTTATTTTTATTTTCATGTATTTCATATTTTGTTAGCAGCAATGTTGTCAATTATTGCAAATTTTTTTTGCAAAAATGTTTTAAAAAGATTATTTCCATTAAAGACACTCCATAGAAATCACAAAAATATAAAATTTTACTATATATTTATTTACTGTAATTTGAATAAAAAGGTACAAGAATTGCTTGATGGTTAATTTTGATTTTTGAATATTTTTCATGGAGAAAAGTTGCTATAACAGGAATAAAGCATGATTTGAACTTTTTATTAATTAAATTCTTTACTTTTGTTCTATTTTATATAGAACAAAAGTAAAGAATTTCATAATATTCAATTTAGAATATTGTCACAAAATTTATATAAATGTATCTAAAGATTTATTAGAAAAATCATTTCAATTATACAGGTAGGCCTCGATTAGCGCGAATAATTGGTTCCACGAATTTCTCGCGCTAAATTCTTAAAAAGTTTGTGTATGTAGGTTAAAACTCTAGTCTGACACCTTTGTTCTGACAAGGGCCAGACCACAGAATTTGCTCTTTAACCTGTTCACTGCCTTTTCCATGGTAAGACGTCAAGATGGCGGAACAAAAAACGATAAAAAACAATAAAAAGCAATATAAATAAAATTCAATCCCGAATTATACAGTGGAGCTATCGCGAAGCAGTTTTTTGTGTGTTTATTGGGTGAAAATAGGTGCCTCTGATGATGGGTCCTAAATTTTCCGATTGCTGCACACAGACTTATGTGTGTTACAAAATGTGTAGTAATTACCAGATGTTGACCATTATCATCTTTAAAAATGCAAAAGTGTGTATTCTGCTGTCCCATAGACATAGGGACACCCCCTGAAAGTCCATGAATGGACCACATCCAAGCTTTGCATATGCTATTGATACATTTAAATGAGCTTCCTATCTGTAATGTGTGAAGAGACGAAACTCCTCTGTATGGTAAACGATTTTCAGAGTGCCTGTCATTCACAAACAATATGGGCCGTGGTTCATCCTTAACAATGTATGAAAAAGGACAAATATCTGCCTACACAGAACAGGGACTCTCAGCTAGAGAAATAGGCAGACGAATTGGACAGCCTAAAAATGTAATTTGCAACTTTCTGAGATCCGGTGATCTCTATAATACGACGAAAAGCACAGGCCAACGCAGAAAGCTTACTCAGCGACAGGAACAATTAATAAGAAGAAAGCTGAAACATGGTGAAACATCTTTAAGGAAACTAGCATGTGATCCAGACCATCAGGTAAGCAAATCTACTATACGTAGAGTCATTCATCGCTGCAACATGCTGTCATACAAACGGATGAAATGCCAGCCATGACTAACAGAGACACACAAGAAGAAAAGGGTGGAGTGGGCACGCAACCTTGCAAGATGGGTTACACAGTGGCAACGGCTCATCTTCAGCAATGAAAAAAATTTAATTTGAATGGCCCTGACGGTTGGGCATTCTATTGGGGTGATGTGAGAGAACAGGATCGTATTTTCTCCAAGAGACAGCAAGGTGGTGGATCGCTCATGGTATCGGCAGCATTTGATTATGGTGGAAAAGCTACTCTGGCCTTCCCCAGTGGTCACATGAATGCAGTCATCTATCAAGACCTCCTACAGATGCATCTTCTGCCTTTTGTGGAGCGACTAGGAAGTTCTGACTGTATGTTCCAACAGGACAATGCTCCATGCCATGTTGCAAAGTCGACATGGACATGGTTCCTGGACAACAGTGTTCCAGTACTTGACTAGCCAGCAAATTCCCCGGACTTAAACCCCACAAAGAACCTGTGGGGAATTCTATCCAGAGCTGTGTACATCAATGGGAGGCAATACGATAACATCAATCGTAACGCAGCTATCATCAAGGCATGGGATGCCATTGATATGAATGTACTGCAGATTCTGGTAAAGAGCATGCCCAACCGTATCTTAGATGTTATAGCAAAAGGTAGATTTGTGGGCCACTAACATTATGTGTCCCTATGTTTTTGGGACAGCAGAATACTCTCTTTTGGGTTTCTAGTGATAATAGTGGAGATCACATGGTGGCTACTACAATTTATGTAACACATAAATGTTACTATAATTACTGTATAGCAGTGTTATAATACTTTGTTCTTCGATAAAAATGGGGTGTCCCTATCATTTCAGTATGCACCTTATAAGAATGATCCCTTATCAATGTTTTGTTCGAGGTATAATTAAATTGTAAAGAGGATGACATAAACTGATTACTCTGTAAGCTAATAAATTTGATATTGTGACATGACTTTATGCAAATGAGCCAAGCTCAGGACTGTAAGCCACTCAGTATAAAACCATACACAGCCAACAACACAGTGAGTTGTGTGTATTGACGTGGAATTGGCTAAGTGACAATTGAATTTCTGGTAAAGGTCTACAATTTCCTTAAGTTTTATCAGCAATGGAGGTATTAGAAATTAACTAAGATTTAAGGTTATTTATTGGAATAATTGGATTTTTGGATATTTGAATTTCATTAAATAAGTTTTCTTGGTTATTTGAATCCTGCTTTATTATTGCTTAAATAAAGCTTTGTGACACTTCTGTAAGTATTTCTGAGTCTAATAAATTTTATATTTTTTGTTATTTAACTTGTTTTGAGAATTATTAATTTATTTAGTTATAAGTTTCTAACATCGTTTTGTCGTTTTAAATCTAACACTTGTTTGATACTTCTAATTGTAAGTTTTCTGGTTGTTCATTTTTGCCAGTTAAACGTTAATTATGGTTTGATTTAATATATTTATTTTAGGAAATAGTAAAAAAGACCTGAGCTCAGGCCGGACTTTGGATTTGCAGTGTCGTTAGAACCGTTATGTTATATTTAGTTATTATTAGTGGTATTCATTGAAATTAGCAACTTTGCATATTTTCATTATATAAGTGGTACATTGTAAAATATTATATAGCAAGTATTTTTTTCTTGGTTGTTTTTCTGCATTGCAAAATGTTATGATTGCTTAAAAAAATCTAATGATTATGAAAATTTTTAATGAATCATGTCAATTTAAATAAATTTCATCTTACCTTGGACCTCTCTTGTTCAAAATTTTTTGTTGTTTTTTTCTAATAACTGATTATCAGAATCAAAATCAGAATCAGAAGAAATTATTTCCTTAGATTTTAAAATTTCATTTAAACAATTGGTTGCTAACTTAATAAACAATGTATTCTCAATGTTCTAATTTTTTAGGATAGTTTTTAAGGAGTTAAAATTTATAGATAATTTTAAAAATGCAAATAAACATATTTTTATATTTTATGAAAAATTGTTTACTATTGATATTAATTTTTTTATATCTAGGTTTAATAATCTGCACTTCATTATTGCAAGATTAATAAGAAATCTCAAATTTAAAGAATGCAGTCCTTATCCTTACAATAAAGAGGTTTTTCTTTATTACATCAAAGATAAATATTCTATGCATCATATAAATTGACTTATACTTTGTTTACAGTCAAAAGATTTATAATTTTAATTCTATCCTACTAAAATCTAATCATCATCATCATAATCATCATAGGCAGATTAAAAGTAGTTATTGACTTATGATATTACAATCTTTTGATTGCCCTTACAATATTCTGATCATGGCTATTTCATATCATATTGGCTAGAAATACTTTTTTCTTTCATTAAAAATGTAGTACAGATAGGCCTCGATTAGCGCGACTTCGAATAGCGCGAATTAGATTAGTGCGACTTAAAAAATTGATACCATTATTCGGTTAGTGAGAGTTGTAAACACAGATCAGTCTTACTAACAAAGCTCCTTTTATGATGTCAATTAACAAATTACCGTTAATTTTCGGTTAGTAAAACCAGACGAGGAGCAGTCCAAGAACGGTCACACGATTTTGAAGGGGTGAAACATCAGAAAGATGGGCTTTTTGCCGTTAACTGTTTAACATTACTGTACTATTATTTAGCTTTGCTATCGTATACATACAGTAGAGTACAGAATTTTCTCTTTTAAAAAGTATCGAAATGGATAAAAGGAAGAACACTTTTGATGATAAAACAGGAAACGAAAAAAAGAGAAGTGATTACGCTACAGCAAAAAATGGATGTGATTGAGCGACATAAAAGCATTCTTTGTTAAATTTTTTTAAATAAGGATATCTTTACAAATTTATTTGCCTATTATATTGCTGTACTACCGATATTATTTATTTTCTTTTGTTTATTATCTGATTTCTTTATTTAAAATAAAACTTGTGAAAAAAATTTGTTTTTGTTATCTTTTGGTGTCGTATTCTGCTAATAAACAAATAGAAAACTTGTTAAAAATTTCTCATTGGTTCATTAACTTCGCTTATTAATGCTATCTGGAACTAATTTACTGATTCAATAAAGTTGCAATGCTTAATTGCAAATCGGCCTATTCACTCAATTCTCGACCCAGAATTGGCGGCCAGGCGGCGCTCAACTTCCGCTTTCGATTCGCTATTTTAGTTTTGATTTGGTGGTTGGTTTGATGATGATATGAGACGCAATTCCTGGTAAGTTATTAATTTAGATGATGAACAATGATGTAAAATATGAAAATAAATATTTCTTAAACAGTTAGTGTTAAGTTTATTGTGGTTATTCATCATGAAACTTAGCTAATGTCCGGAATCTCACAAAGCAAGAACCAATTACCATATTTTCCATAGAGTTAATACTTCGATTAGTGCGAATTCGATTAGCACGAGAAATTCGTGGAACCAATTATTCGCACTAATCGAGGCCTACCTGTATAGCAATTGCTTATCACCTTGGGATCTGCCTTCATTTCCAAATAATTTTTCACCTTGGAGTCTAGATTCAATTCCAAATTATAAACTTGAGGACCCATGATCAAATCTAGTTGATTATACAATCCTAAAAGATTCATTATTCGTTTGTTTATTATTACTACGGGTTATTTTTAATTACAGTGGGATTATCAAAGCATAATGCACAATAGATCATTGGTGGTCGCAATGCTAGGGCTATAGAAAGCCCGCCCTTTCTTACAATAAAATCAAAACATAATCTCAACCTAAGTTGATGACTACATGTACAAATGCTGTTTTGTATTAAATTTATTATTATTCTAAATTGCTGAACTCTCTATTATTATTATATTGGGGTATGTCAATGTGAGCACGAAATAACTCCGGAGCAAAAGTGTAAAATAAATAAAAAATAATTTTTCAATGCATAAAAAAAAATGCACAACAACCCCGAACCCATCAGCTTCAGCTTACAAGCCACGTATTTATCGAGTGTGCCATCTGCCCAATAGGTGATCTGTTATCTGTCTATCGTTTTTAAGCTGAATTAAAAAAAGTTCAATTTTTCAAGTGTTAAAAAATACTATTAGATGGACATATTCATAAAAAGCTCGGACACGTATTCACTCATTTTTGATGTATACATTCAATGAAAAGCTCGGACACGTATTCACTCATTTTTATGTATTTTCTAATGAAAATCTCGGACACGTATTCACTCATTTTTGATGTATTTTCACCATTCAGCAAAAAGCTCGGACACGTATTCACTCATTTTTGATGTATTTTCACCATCCAAGCGGATCAAAATCTAGGGTCAGCTGTGTCCTCCCCTTGTAAGTGAAATAAATGCATGTAAAATATATAATAATTTTGAAACCATTATTAAGATGTCAGCTGTGTCCTCCCCTTGTATGTGTAATTTCACCTTTATCATTCATCAGCTGTGTTCTCCCCTTGTTAGCATATCCATGTGTTTCAAATAAGTTAGCTGTGTCCTCCCCTTGTTAGCCATCCAACAAAATATTTATTATTTTTATAGTTGGCAAGCCTTATGAATAAAATAAGGTACGAATGAAGAAAATTGGATAATATTTTTAAAAAATTATCGATAAAACTCAATACAATGGACTCTTGATTTTACGAACTCATACGGACCCCAAAAAAGTTCATAAAATCGAAAGTTCGTAAATGGGAATGGCATTAATAATCATTAGGGACTTTTTGGGACCAACTAAATGGTTCATAAATTGGAAGTTCGTAAAAACGAGAGTCCACTGTATTATGCAAATTTTAATTAGTCAAAAAGTGACAGAAATTTATTAAACTATTGTCATATTTTTAATAAAATTTATTTATTGTTATGTTTTTTTCTTCTTTTCAATAATTTTTATTTTAATTTTTTATAAATTTTTGAATTTATAAATTGTCACAAGAATGAAGCTTCATTTGCTAAAATAAAACAAAATCTGAACTCTGAGGCCAAGAATTTGACCCCCCTGAATGGAGATGAGTTGAGGAATTTGACAGTGGGAAAAATTATGATGAAACATGATAACAGGATGTGTTATATTTCGTCATATTATAAACCTTTGTCCTTTTGAAATAATAAGTTGCAGTAAAGCATTTTATACTAGTGTCAACTTAAATTCAAAGGAGTGATACCTGAGACATCTGAAAGTTAAGAGATAAACATTCCTGGGAAAGGTGAATAAAGGGGTCATAATATATAAGAGCAAAGGCCATCTTGGTTCAAGGCTTTTGTTCTCTGATGCTCGTTCTGTTGTGATCTTCAGCTCGTCCTCCGCTCTGTCCACCGATCTTGTTCCAGAGATCTAGGTGTGTCCATCTCGTCGACAAGCCAATAACTATCCTTGTATCCTTGTCTCCCTAAACCTGATCAAGACAGCAATCTACAACCAATTTGGCGATAATTCCAGTTAGTCCTTCAAGTGTCAACCAACTTATACATCAATCATTTCTGCCTGCTGCACTAAAGACTCAATTTATAATTTGTGAATTTCCTCATCCTCTCGAAGATATTTTACAGATATCTCTCTCATTTTGTTGGGAGTTTTCAATATCGAATGTACATAGGATATATCAGATTAATAAAAGAAGCAGTTGAAGTTTATTTTAATGTTGTCTCTGCCTGAACTAACTGAACAATCTCGTTACCCATCCTTACTGTACGTGATGTTTACCACTTTGAGGTCATCTAACACTTGTAGTTAGCCATGGTCCCTGCGCGAGCCCCACAGAACTAGCTTATGATTACCTTAGAGATATTACATACAATTTTAAGTTTTAAACAATAATAATGTGCATTTATTATATTAAAACAAAATAAATTAGAATCATTAAAAAACTTATATATTATTTACATTTTGTAGCCTATTCATTATCTACAGGGGGTGAAACGTGTTGGGGATAAAATGTGGAAGGCAAAATGCAAGGGGCCACTTTTCCGGACCCTGATTAACTATTAACTCCATCACTCCTATCTGCTGGTTACAAATGAATTCAGAGAGCTTTTCATACTGTATATACAGTACTAATGAACTTCGAGATGTAAATCACCTTATATCACCCTGGTGGATTAACGAAGACAAATACAATACCAAAAAGAATATTTGTTTAGACATTTCTACTGTTGGATGGTGACTGGCATCTTATCAGGGTTTGTATATTCCATTAACATAGGGAAGATCCTATGTTAATGGAATTTGCCAAATTTCTTCACGGTCAGCGAGGGTGGCAGCTTAACAGGGGGGCATCTTATCAGGGTTTGACTATATTTAACATATAACATCATAAATACTATAATTATATTTTATGATATTCCTTTCTTTACAAGCATATTATATGTACTTTACATTGTAACATAATTTAAAAACTATATCACCATTGCAACCATACTGTTTTTAAGTTAATTTCAAATTTATGCTATTAGAATTCAAATTTATTCTATTTATGTATGTGAACTAAAAACTGCTGAAGAGGGCTTAAGCCAAAAGTGCTCCAGTTTCTTTAAAAAAGTAAATAAATAGTTCTACCTAAAAACTGAGCTTGTGTCTATTGTCTATATATAAAAAGATAGAAAGTGATAATTATTTTGAACTTCTAGAAGAATTAACAAGACTGATAACTGCTGATGACAACAAGAAGCCAGGTGCAAAACAAAAAAATTGGGAAAGAAAAAAGAAAACATTGCAATTTACTTGGGACAGAACAATGAAAGCAATTGGAGTATGTGAAATTTCAGGGGTATAAAAAATATTAAGACAAATGGTATTTATTAAAATTTTTTAAATCACACTCGAAAAGTAATATTTTACATTTAAATTTCCAATTTCACATTTTGTCACAGATTCATAACCAATAAAAAATTAATGATGAAAATTGAAAATATGAAAATACATATCATTTGGAAGCATTTAGCATTTTTTTACTATTGTGAAAAATCACCACCCCCTAATAATATATTAAGAGTGAAGATTAAAGATTAACTAATCATAATCTACATTTTACTAAGGGATTTACGTGATCCAATTAATCCTAATCCAGCCAAACTTCCCCTAGTGGTTTATTTTAGAATTAACTGCCAAATTAATAATTATTTTTAATTTATGCGACGGTGCCACCATCTGTCAGATTAATAATAATTAAAAAGATTATCAGAATTTAGACCAGTGTTTCTCAACCAATGGTCCACAGAAAAATTTTAATGGTCCGTGAAGTTCACAGACCACTAAAATTTTTCTATTTCCTTATTTATCTTTGTCAAATATGGCAACTAACTAACCAATTTTTCTAAAATTTTGCAGAAAGAACAATCTTCGATGATAATTCATGAATCTAAAAGAAAATTAGACCTAGGATTTCTCCAGAAACTATTGCTTGGGATAACTTTTGAAAAATTTTCTATGCTCTCCCTCTACCGGAGCATCTTGTGCACGATCTTTACTGAAAAATATACCATCGTTTTATAGTACTGTCTGAACTTTTTAGGTAATTAGTCTGTGAATTACTAAAAAGAACCTGCACTTTCTTCAATTTGGTATGCAACGTTTTGTGTGGTCCGCAATACAAGCTTAAAATTTTTATTGGTCCGCAGTATCAATTGTGCTAAGAAACACTGATTTAGACCATCTTTAACATCAACTTAAAAAATTATAATTTAAATTAGATCTGAGAGTTTTATTCTGTAATTCAGATAAATTCTAATTAATAAATTAATCAATAAAGGAAATAAACTTAAATCAAATTTTATATAAATTAATTTTCTACTTATTTATCCAAGGGTTATTTGGCTGTTTCTGATTATTAACTATATTTATTATTATTAGTTTGTTCTATGAATTTAGCCAATTTTACAATTTACTATTTTGAAGATCACTCTTATATTATAATACATTTTTACTGTTTTGCTGAATTTAATGAAAATATTTGAAAGTTATTAAATAGAATTTAGTTTTAAATGAAAGAGTCTCTTAACTCTGTTAAATTTTTGTTTTTTCATATTCATTATTGATTTGATGATAGTTTGTTCAAGAATTCTTTAAAACATAATCATCATAGCTAACAGTAATTTATTAACAGTAAATTAGGCATAAATATTCTCAATATGTCTTCAATGATCAGAATTAAACTGTATATTTTGATGATGATAAAAATTTTTTGTTAATTTGATTTTTTGATTATTTTTAATTTTGTTTTATTATAATATAATTTAATTATTATTTACTTGTACTTAGGATAGCAATGTCATTGATAAATTTTGCTATTGGTCAATTCAAATAACTTGGTTCAATTCTCTGACTGAATGTCAGATGAACAAGATGTCTCTATCTATCAGACCATTTTTGTATCTGATGGATAGAGATGCTTTTATACATCTTTGATCTCCAAAAAAAGAATCAGAAACAGAAAAAGATCCATCTGATCTATTTTGTATTCTATTTTCTTAAGATTATATATAATCTCCTAGTAAACAGTAGTAGTAAGAAATCCATAAATTTTAAGCATTTCCAGTTTCTAAACATTACCAACTTACGATAGAATGATATGCTTCGAAATTCTTGGAACCAAAATCCATCATAAGTTAAATACTACTTACAAAATGCACACAAAAAACAAAGCTCTAAACAGGATAAATACTTTATTACCAGAAATATCTATACTGCTTAATATTAATTATTTCGTTTTAAGTTTAATTTTCATTTATAAATTCCTTTTAATGAATATTATTGAATATTACTATATTAGCCAAATGATTTGTAATGGATTAATTTATAGTTAAACTGTAATTAATAATTATTTTTATAAATTAGAACTATACCATTGTCTATTGATTTGTCACTTTAATAATCAAATTTAGTCTGCCTATTTTTTAATAACTGAAGTAATTTTTGGCTAATTTCCAAAAACAAAAATTTTCCATAGCCTGGAGTTTAGCCAGGAAATTTAGATTAACATTCTGATATTTTAATCAGTTAGACTACTATGGCAACTGGCAGATCTCTATTTCAGGAAGTATAGAGCTCTATATTGATTAATTTATACAATTTGAGACACAGTCAATACCAGCACTCCTGAACGGGTTAACTATAAAGGCACATTTTTGAAATGGTGAATACAAACAAACTAAGGAAATCCAAACAGCTTCAGAAGAATTTCAACTTACATAAGTGGGTTATTTTGCGAAGCCCTATGTAAGTTGAAACGTGGCAGAGCATACTCTAGTGAGTACTGAAGATAGAACATTATTCTTTAATAAAACTATAGTATTTTTAAATACCCAACTCATTTGAATGGTTACATAGTAAAGCAGTCATTTGCCATCTTTGAGGATCTGGATTCAATTCAGAGTCCCACATTTCCAATTTTTCAGAACAAGTATGAACATGGCTCATAAACTAAAACTAACTTAATAAGTATATAAACGATGAAAATAAGAGAAAAATATATATCTGCATTATAGCTTTTTGCTTTGATCAGTATATTTTTCTTGTAAGTCAGAGAATCTGTATACAAGTATGAATCTACATTTGTCAAATCTGTATAAGTCAGGAACTGTCTGTAGCATATTTGTACTTGATATTGAATTATAAATATCAATATTTGGCATTTATCAATTTATGCAAATATATTTGAGATAATCATGTACAATTCTTAAAATAATCATATTTTGCAGTAATTCCTTGCAATCATTGAAGTTATAGTCCTGAAAAAATTTAATTGATAAAGGCAAGATTCTACAGAACAACTTTTTAGGAAGAAAACAATAAAAGTAGCCAAAAATATATAAATAAACGTACATTCTCTCTCATCTATAAAAATATAAACTAGGAAGATTAATGCTTTGAGTGATTTTATCAGATTACAATGGCCAAGTGATATGCTAGTTGAGTGATTTTTGTTGGATTATAATGATAGTGTCTTTGGTAACTGAACAATTTCATTAGATTATAGTGGTCTCAAAGTTTATTGGGTTTGAAATTAATGATAATGATGTATAATTCTGTATACTATTTTGTTAAGCTATTGAAATTCAATTTCATAAAGGTTGTTATAGTTTTATTTTTAATGTATAGTCTATCCCTAATCCATTATCTGTTATATCTTATATTACATTATTTAATATGATTCCTAAGTTAAATTTTGATATCCTTGGTAACTAGACTGATTCCATGTAGTCAGATGTTGTTAGAGATGATATATATAACAGAGGTGGCCAAACCGCGGCTTGCAAGCCACATGTGGCTCTTTGGTACCTTCAATGTGGCTCCATACCATGAAAGTAAATAATAAATATGATGCAAATACTTATTTAAGTTAAACAAATTACAGAAATATTAATTTTATTTATTGTAAAAAGTAGTATGCATCTATACAAAATAAATGCATCTGAAATAAACAATTTTTGAAATCCTTATTAAGATTAGCCAAAAATTAAAGATAAACATTTATTTAAAAAACGTTTTTGATCTTCCAAGGTGATCTTCTTTGGTGTCTATTCTCAGAATACAACGTTTAAATGTAACTGATCATTTAGTTATTTATGTACATATATTGATTTGCAACCTAAAAACAACAATTTATAAATTTTAGATAAATATCAGAGTAATAAATACTACAACAGTTATATTTCCTGTTCTTCTAATTATGCAATTAAAACAAAAAATGAATGATTAAGATATATTTTAGCCATTCTTTACTATTTCACTGCTTAAATTCCAAATTAATTGAATAATTACTTAGCACACTTGTTGCAATAAATTGAATTATTTTTGTACAGTCAATTGATATTTGAATTATTTCAGGCTTTATGCCTATTTTAAGTATTATTTTGTATTTATATCTAAAAAGAAAACTGATCTGAAACTAAAGTTAATAGAAGTCATGTGGATAAACCATGTGACTTAACTGTTTGATTTATTGATTTGAAGATTTTGCAAGGCCAAAATAATATATCACTAAGAAATTTTCAGCTGCACTTAGAATATATTAGATAAAATTTTTTATATTTAAATTTTACTGATTTCATTATATTCCAAGTTTTATTGACATTTTACAAATCAATCCCATAGTGATTTGGTCACTATTAAACCTCTATATTAGAAAGCAACATCAATGGAACTTTTGCCAATTATTAAAGCTTTTTGGTTGTTCAATATATATATGAAAAATTCATTCATTTAAATTGTAAAATAAATACAGACACTTTTTAAAACAAAAAATACATTTTTATTAGCATTCATAAAAAAATAACATGTAAACATCAAAATGGTTTTGCCAGTTTGTTTTTTCTTCAAAATAATTTGGCTATTACTATTGGGTTGTTCGGAAAGTAATTTTGTTTTTTCCATGAGTGTTGTTTTTTCCATGAGAATTTTTAACCAGCCAACTTCATTCTAAACCCTATTGTCATTATTTATTTTGACAGCTGACATTTCAAGGTATATTTATGAAAAATATTTTTATTCTGTGCAGTTTTTTTTTTTGGTGTCCTATCAAAAATAGAAAATAAAATGGAGATTTTCCGCATGTTTTGCTTTTTTATTACCAAAAAGGTAAGAATGCTGTTCAAGCAAGAAAAAAGTTATGTGAAGTATACGGAGAAGATGTAACAGAATGCCAGTGTCAAAACTGGTTTGCAAAATTTCATTCTGACAATTTTGATATTAAAGATGCACCACATTCTGGAAAGTCAGTTGAAGCTGATGATGACAAAATAAAGGTATTGGTTGAAGCAAACCACTGAATAATAACATGAAAAATTGCTACAAGATTTAATTTTCTGAATTCAACCATTCACAATCAGTTGAAACATTGATATTTGGATTCAACGTGTTCTCAAAGAAAGATCTGCTCCATTGCATTGACATCTATGATTTGCTGCTCAAATGTGAAGAAAATGATCCCTTTCTGAAGCAGATCATAACTGTTGGTGAAAAATGAAATGGGCAATGAAAAATGGATTGTTTACAACAAACTTTAATACAAGCGATCATGAGAAAGAGAGATGAGCCAGCTGAAATCACTCCAAAACCCAATAGTCATCAAAAAAGTGATGCTCTTTGTTTGGTGGGATTTCAAGGAAATTTTTTTTTGAGCTTCTACCAGACAATTCCCCAATTAATTTGGAAGTGTACTGCCACCAATTGGACAAACTGAGTGATTCATCAAACAAAGAGGCCAGAACTGATTAACAGAAAAGGCATAGTTTTTCACCATGATAATGCCAGACTTCATACAAGTTTGATCAGTAATATGTAACGTGTATAGAGACTTAATAATTCAATTTATTCTTTAGTTTTAAATATTTAATTTTAAATTTAAATAACATTCAGTAATTTTGTTCCAAAAAACGTTTTATATTCTAATTTTGTTTGCTGATGATGGCTTTATAAAATCAAAAGTACTCTGTAAATAATAATAAAGCGTTTTCCACTTTGAACCTAGAGCTTGTCATTTTAAGTATATTCTTTGTTTTTTGTTTCACTTCCTTGACATCTCATACATATCAACAGTAGTGAACAGGTTAAAAAATTGATAGTTTAATTTCTTTAACAAAGATTATAGGAATTTATAATAAATTAAAGATTCTGCATTTTAAATAAAAGATCTTTTTGAAGATACTGTTAAGAATCTTATCTTCAAAAATACTTCATAACTCTTTCACTGCCAGCTATTTGAACCTTATCTTCACAATAGAAAAAAACTTTAACTAGAATCTTTTTAATCTATTGAATAATTCTTTTCATTTATAAACCTGATAAATTTAGATTGTTTAATTTTTTTGCATAGTTCAAAAATAGTAAGTAAAGGAATTTAGAATTTATTTATAAAAATAAGAATGATTTTACATAAGACACGTTTTTTTTCAAAATTTATCATAACAACATATTCATTTTGAGTAATTTTCAAGTCACTGAGTAAATACTTGTATTGCTGGCAATCCTTGACTTACTTAGATCCAACATATGTAGATCCATATTAATTAACAAGCCAGACCCAAATCTGGATCCTTCTTGAAAAAACTGGAAGTATGGTGCTCTGAATTGGACCTAGATCCTCCATGACAGTAAGTGACTACTTTATTATACAATTTGTGATTAACATCAAAATAGTTATACAGGTGTCTCCAGCACTGTTTCCTACAACATAGTTTCTCTCTAATATGATTTGAAAATTGCAGAAACCCTCATATAACATGGTACTTCTACAACATGGTTTTTACTTAACACATTTAGAAAATTACGTTTACTCTTACAACACAAAATATTTTCATTAATTTTGTAAATCCACACTATGGACACACAATATACACACAAAATGCAATCATTGGAAAATACTTTGCTAAAATTAGTCATATATTTCACTAGTTTGCCATGAGAGGGATGATATCCAGTCTATTTTGATTTCGATTTGAAATTGGGTTAATTGAATTAATTTTGAAATTGAATTAATTGGTAATCATTTTGAGTATTTTGTGTTCCAAACGTTTCAATCCTCAGATAACAAATAAGATTTTATTCTTCAATAGAGGAATGTGAAAGAGAAAAAAAATAACTTTTATTCATAAATTCTTTTGGTATATGTTAAGGACGATTGTTTTCTAGTGGGTTGTAGCAGGTTAGATTACTGATTTTGTAAAGAGAGCAGAAGATACACAAACTTTAAATGCATAAAAAGGTTCAAAAAATGAAGTTGATATTGTTAAAGAAAAAAAACATTTGTTTTAACAAAACAGTGGTAAGGAAGATATAATTATTAAAAGAATGTTATATAGGCTGTATACTTTTTTCTTTCCTTTTGTTTTACATATATTGTTTTTGTAAGATCTTGCATATATATTTTTAGTTTCTTTGTTTTGTGTTATTAATATTCTTGATAAAACTTAAGTTTCTTGTATGGAATTAAAGAAAGTTCTTTGTTTTTAATCAGTTTGGGAACATAACTCTCCTTTTTGTATTAGTTCCAGGTCTCATATAACCCAGTTTCACACAAAACAGTGTTTTTAGAAACCTATCTACCGTGTTATTGGACAGATATCTGTATTAAAGAATAAGTCTTTGTCATCCACTAATATTGTATAATGTGTGCTATGACATATATATGTTTTGGTTTATATAAGATTTCACAAAACAATTCACTTACTCAAGTCATGGATTGCCTGTATTCACTCATTCTTAGAGTTATTTTAAATGTTTAGATATTATTTGAGAAATTTAAAGATTAGACTATAATTTTTAATTTGTGATAAAAAAAAAAAGGTTACAAGAATTACATTTCCAAAATTCTTTTATATTGAAGAAACTAGAATATTTTAGTTTTCATATTCCATATACCGTATTACTTCGAATTTAAGCTGCACTTTTTATTCCAATTTTTAAGATGTAAAATTTGGGTTCTGCTTAAATTCAAAGTGAATATTTTAACATCTTATTTCTCCCATCTCCCCTAGTCAACGTTCAGGTGTATACTTTCCACTCTATGCATGAGCATAGTATTACGACCATTGATAACAGTTTGAGTGGGTTCCAAACCTCGACACTAATCAGTGATGAGTAAAAAAATCTCGGCAAACTGTTCCAAAGCTCAACAAGCCAATCAGTGTTAAGGTCATCAAACGGTCATCACAATAATTGCAGAGAAAAGATAGTGACTGTGTTGATACCAGTTTACACTGTTTATCCAATGTCACGGAAAAAGTAGTTCCTACTAGATGATAAGATTCTAAAAGTTAGTATTATAAATCATTATCATCGTTGTTGTTTACTGGCAAATAAATTTTAGTGCTTTTCTAATGACACTAATGAAGTTATAACACTCGTTATTGTCTTCTTCATCACCATGTTAGCCGCTGTCTTATCTCCACACTCAGCAAGTAGTTTCAGAAACATAATGATGTTGAGTTATTTCTGATGTCTAAAGAATCACTGATGACTTACTGTTGAGGTTTGGAACTCTATTCGGGTCGGCCGAATTGGCCTCGTGGAAACGCTTCGGCTTTCCACTCTGGAGGACCCAGGTTTGAGTCTCGGATCCCACTCCTTGAAAATATTTATCATGGGGTCCGGGCCCGGCCCGTCGATCCCCATCCTCCACAATCTGGCTGACCCCTCCGCAGGGGTAGGCAGACTGTGGAAGGGCATCCTCCACAATCTGGCTGACCCCTCCGCAGGGGTAGGCAGCCTGTGGAAGGGCTTGTTTCGCCCCCCACATAGTATTCTACCAAAATGGAGTGTGGTGGCGTATCTGTTGACAAAAAAAAAAGTTTATTTGGTGGTCTCCGTTCATACTTTTCTGATTTAATCCGGTTGCTATTTGATAGTAGCTTGTAGAATCATGTCATATCTGGCCAAATTTTAATTATAAGAAAAATCACAAATTACTATAATGTTGTTTATAACTGCTGAGGGAAACAAATTGCCACCTTTTTATTATTTTAAACAAAAAACTGAACCCAAGGAAAATTTTCCTAAAGTTCTAGCACAAAAGATTGCATGGATGACAACAGAATTGATGAAAGATTGATAAAAGTGTGTTTGGGAAAAGATACCTGGCGCTATTTTTTAAAAAACCGAAAGTGATAGTATATCTGAAGAAAATTCCCAATAAATTAGGTAATTTATGTATAGTACCTATTTAAGTAAATAAAAATGTATCTTATTTTTTAATACCTATTACAAAATCATTTTTATTTTTTTTCAATTTTCCAATTTTAAAATCCTACTGCGGCTTAAATTTGAAGTAATACGGTAATTATTATAAATTCAAGAAAATTTCTATCCAAAGAAAAAATTGTTTTTAATTGCCGGTATCAACATAAATTACAACTGATTGTAGATAAATATGCCTTATTCTCTAGAAAAATGATACAATCAAAAACTACAATTTTTTTAATTAGGGTATTTTGAGTGTTTTTCTTTAAAATAATTGCTTTAATATACGTCTGGTATAAGTAATATATAATATTTTTATATATAAGGAAAATTATAAATGCAGTAGACCAGCAATTCTCAACCTATGGCATGCATACCACTGGTTGTACATGATGGACTTATAGGTGGTATGTGAAAAATAAATTATTTTTGAAAAATTATATTTAAATAATTTATTAAAATAATATAAAACTGATACTAAAGAAACTAAAACTGTATCTGCATTATATCGATTACTGCCTTTGTTAACTCTGTCACAAACAAATGTCTAGACTTTATTACATTCTAAGTTGTATGTCATTTTAGCACTATAATGTACAGTTGATTTTTATGCTGTCCTTGTAGGTTAGTTTGGAGTTTGCTATAGTGAGAACTGGTAAGAGTGCTCAATTCATGGCATTCAATGTTAAACTACAATTCAAGAACACTGTTTTTAGTTCTTCATACAATCAGAAAAAGCACTACAATTGCAATTTTTCCACATGAAAAATTGATGTCATATTTGCAACATGGAAGATTTTAAAAATGATACACTAGTAAATTTTTGGATTTGGAGAAAGAATGATTTTAAAGAAATTGCAGATAAAGCTATTAAATTTTTAATGTCATTTTGCACCAGCTATTTATATGAAAAGGGGTTTTTAACAATGTTATATCTAAAAAACAAATATAGAACAAAAATAATATTTGAGCTTAATTTACACTTAAAACTAAATAACATAGAACCTTATATTAAAAAATTGTATTTTGCAACACAAGCTCAAGATTCTCATTAATTTTAATTAAAATGTTTATAAGAATTTGATTGTTTTTTTATATAGTTTTTTTATGTAATAATTTTGAAAATGTTAGTAATAATAGATATTTTGTTTCTAAATAAATTAAATATTTAATTATTATTATGGTAATTATGTTTCAAATCATCAAAAAACTAAAATATTTTTTGTTCACTACCTATTTTTTATTTTGATGCTGAAATTCTTTTATAAATGGTGGTGGTATGGAGAAATTTTGATATTCTTTGGGTGGTACATGAACCCAAAAGGTTGAGAACTACTGCAATAGACCATATATACTTGTGTCTAAACAGAGGAATTTTTTCTTAAAAGTTTTTGGAAAAGAAAGTTATCTTATATACAGGGTAATCAAAAATTAAAATTTTTCACAAGATTGTAAAATATGCCAGCTCAGTCATACCACATTCCCATTATGCTTTTTCACTAGCCATGTGATCTACATTTATTCCTAATTAAAATCATCTTAGATCAGAGTTCAGACAGCACTATGAGCAAGTACAAAATCATTTTATTACAATAAAACATAGAGAATGCTATGTAACCGAACTTTTTAAATATGTTCTTATGTTATTGTTATGTTTAAAGGTTATCTCTAAGAAACGTGTTCTGACGAGTAACCGGTAAAGGGTCCAAAAACATTTTACTGCAATAAAACGATTTTGTACTTGCTCATAGTGCTGTCTGAACTCTGATCTCATATACTTAAGCAAGTGGTTTTTTCAATTTAAGTATAAAATCATCTTACTGATTCTTTTGATTTTTTCATAAAAAATATTTGGATATATATGACAATACATAAATTAATATTTTTATAGGTATTTAAATATTAAATACTTCAAAATACAATCAAAAATATTTAAAATGTTTGGATTGCATCCTCTTTGCTCTAGTAGCATGTCTAGTAGGGATTGTTTCCTGGGATCCTGGAATCCCGAGATCCCGGGATCCTGGTTCATTTTGATAAAAAAAAAAATGAACCGGGATTTTGGCTGTTGCAGAAATTCGAGGGTTAGATTTTTCTATCAATACCCTATTTATAGAAATTGGTACAGTAGTTGGACTGCAAAGGGGAAATCCAGCCAAATACGTTTCACTATTAATATATGACTAGAAATGCCCCGCTGATATAAATGAGCGGAAATATACTATTGTGATCTAATCTTATAATACTTTAATATAAATGAGCGGAAATATACTGTTGTGAATTAATCTTATAATACTTTATACCTGTAACAGCATATTGTGTAATAATAGCTTATCTTGCAAATTTATTTACATAAGCATATAGTATAATAATAGCTTACTAATAATACTTTATACAGTATAACAGCATATTGTGTAATAATAGCTTATCTGCAAATTTATTTAATATATATTTTATAATTTATCTTGCAAATTTATTTACTATATATTTTATTAAGCATTAGTTCAAATAGTAATTGCATGGGGCCCGTGGAGGCTGCACCCCACGGGCACCGTACCCCCGACTGCCCCACTCCATGGGTAAGTCCACGGGGCCCCACCTCAATGGGCCCCAGGCCCGTGGGACCTGGTTTCATCTCCCCAGTAAGCCCACAGCCTGTGGGGATATGAAATCCCCACAGGATGTGGACCATGGGGGTCCCATGGGGTGGGGCCCACCCCACGGGCACAGGGGTCCCCGTGGAGTGGGGCTGCACCTCCGTGAAGGGGGAAGTTTACAACATGATGAGTGGTTATAATTTCTTTGTGTGATAAATATAAGCAAATTTCATTTCAGATATGCAATATATATCACCATCGTAATTATGGATATAGAACAGGCTTAACTGCAAATTCAACATAAAATTTCCTTTAAAATAAAACATCCAATGAAAAGGTAAATAAGGTGCAAAAAGTTAGCTGAACAGTATCCTGTATCATAATCAGTAATAATTCTTTAGCTAAGTAATTCTGTAAAAATCCAATAATAGTAATTCAGATAAGTTATCTGTTGCCCCCTTTCTTTGACACTTAGCGCCATCTATTGATATTTATTTTCATAAAATAAAAATTCTGCCCCTAGGGCCCTAAAACATGGCCAAATAAAAAAGATCTGTTGTCGCGGACATCCGAAAATTAGACTTTTCTAACGATACCCTATTTATAGAAATCCGTACAGTGGTTCGTCAAAAAAAGGGACTCCAGCCAGCCACATTTGACTAATTATAATATAGATTCATACAATTACATACATTTCATTTTTAATTTTTTGCGGCACAGTGGTTGAGAACCACTACTCTACGGCATTAAATTTCTACCCATGTTTTTGATTTGGCACTGTCCCAATAAAACTGGACAATGATTTTCTAGATATGACAAAAGCATTGAGAGAGTTAATTGAAGAAAATTTAATTTATGTAAAAAATAGTTTCTTTTTTAATAAAATATATGTAATATTCTAGAATGTGGTTGTTTCTTCTTTCAACTTATTTGAGCATATGCTCTTCCTATTGATAACAATATTATAGTTATAATAGTTATTATAGAGATCATTTAAATTGATAATGTGGCTAAGAAATGTACAGATCAATTTATATTTTAATTATGAATTTAATTGATCTAGTCAAGCAGAGTATATAAGTATTCCTTGGCTAATGAATTATTGATTTAATAAAGAACATAACAAATTGCTTGTCACATATTATATAGCAACTACTATGCTGTCATACCATCAGCATCCTTGCTAGTAGTAGTAAAAATTTTCAATTAGTTTAAATAAATTTATAGGCTAGATTAATATAAATCAAGTCATTGTATCACACAGGATACTTTTGGCAGCATCTATTTTTAGTCTGTCACAGGCTGGCAAACATCATGGAGTCAACTAGAAGGTTGAGGGAAAAGATTCGAAGAACAAGGAATACATTGCAATGAACCATGTACAAGTATTTTATCATATAATTCATTTATTGTAATACAGTATTTAGAATCCATTGGCTTTTTGTATCCATTTTTAATATTGATTTAACCAGTCAATGATATCAAAGTGATATAATAATCAAGGTAATGTGACATCATAGTGATGATATGCATCAATGAATATTTAAGACAGCATTCATTGTTACTATGATGTCATCCCAAATTTAAAGTATAATTCTGAAGGATTTAGCCCTAAATAGAACTGCTTAAAAGTCATAAATGTAATCAGAAAAGGTACTGAATCAGCAATATTCAAGCAAAACCAGATTCTAATTACAGAATTGTTTTTGATTAACAAAATTAACCATACAAGAAATTCACAAAGCACTTTAAGCAGGAACAGATATATAAAATTTATTATTAGTTAATCATTACATATGCGGTAAAATTTTTGACATTTTTATGGCTCTCCTCAGTTGTTTCTTACAGGTGTGTGTCTTACATTCTACACTGGACACCAAGTGATACATCACATTCCACTGCAAAACGTAAGATATACTGGAATGTGAAAAAAACATAGAAAGCAAGGATGGAAATGTTGGGAAGAAAGGTTGGCAGTAACCAAACTATTTCCCATAGCTACAATGGTTCATTATTTGCGAAGAATTTACAGAACGTATCTACCGCGAATAACGAGAATTGACTGTACATATTGTATGTTTAAGGATTATTTATTAATAATAAATAGTAATCTTATTCATTTGGGCAAAAAAAATATTTTTAAATCATGAAATACTATCACTTAATATTTTTAATACATATAATTGAATTAGTTTGCTTTGAAAAACATATATTAAGGAAAGTAAATTTTCTAGAAGAAGAAAAATTATTTTCTTGATTAATGTTATTTTTATTCTATAAAAATTTTTATAAATATTTTTTTTTTTAACAACTAATACATATAAATACTATATTTCGTTAAGTTAATCTCTTCTGAATGATATGAAAAAATATAGAGATATTCTTTAGAAAACTTTGAAAGTAAAAATAATGAGAAATATACACTGTAGATAGTTTTAACCATTAATAATGTTTTTCATGTATTTTTAAAAAGTTGCGGGATATGAATACAGAAAAAAACACCTAAAATTTTTATATACAAAATCTATACAGTACAATTTCGGTTAAACTTTGATAATTTATTTAAATATATTTAAAAATTTTGATTTCCATATAAATTATTCATAATTTGTTTTAAATTTTTAATGAGTTATTCGAGAATTAAACAACTAATATATATAAATACTATATTTCGTTAAGTTAATCTCTTCTGAACGATATGAAAAAATATAAAGATATTCTTTAGAAAACTTTGAAAGTAAAAATAATGAGAAATATACACTGTAGATAGTTTTAAAAAATTCGAGGAGTAACAGAGCTCATTATCCTTTTTTCAGACATTGACAAACCACTTCCAGATAAAAACTAGATGTTTTTTGATATATCATGTTTTTCCAATAAATATAGTATCTTTTCTATACTATAAGAGTCTTATAGATTTTTGGAAATATCCAATCTCTGAAAGATTTATTTAAAACAACTGTAGACTGTTTCACATATGAAATATATATTTGTAACCGTTTCATTGATCGGTGATGCCAGGAATATTTTCAAGAGAAAGAAATGTATACAGTGCTAAGAGGATTAGAAGAGAAAATAAAAATTTTATTCATTAACTTTCATTAATTTTCTTTTTATTTTGGAAAAGAAAAGGTATATTTATTTGCTGAATCTTTCATTTTATTTTTGTTATTTAACAAAAAAAGTTTAAAAATAAAAAGATTTAATTTTCGAAATTAATTCTTAAATAAAGCAATTCATTAAAAAATAATATGATATCATAACAAAAACTTATAAATTCTGTTCTTTCGTAAAATTTTTCGTTATTTTTCTTTGTAACATCAAATTCTTGCATTAAAAATATAATTGTTTTATTCTTTGTTGACTATTCGATTGAAAGGTTTTTCTCCTAAGAAAACTTTTTGTAAGAGTGTAAGTGATAAAATTTTAAAGAGAGCCTCTAGAAAAAATTGTGCTGAGTATATTTATAGTGCTTCTATTCCAACAAGAGGCAATTGTATTGAAGGAAGTATAGAAGAACGTAAATCCGAAATCGATATAAATCAATATATTTGACATTTTAAATAAGATTATTGTCAAGTAAAATTTTTATATTTGATACTTCTGGGATATATATATATTGCGATAAAAACTATTTTTAAATATAGTATATAACATAATAAATCTGGAGTATAAATAAACATATTTGTTTCGTATATTTATTAATATTATTTTAAATCATTTATGCTTTTAGCATCAGATTCTTTTTAAGAGTAGAACGTAAACTAATTCAAATCAAATCCCTTATTTTAAAAATTGATATTATTGTTATAACTTTTTATTGAATTATAACATAAATGAATTTTGATATTTTAAAAGGTTTATGAAATTTTTTTAAAAAAGTTTGGCGAGTATGAATATTTTTCATTAAAAATGTCTGATCATTATTGATTTGCTGTTAAAACAATTATATCAAAATCTACTGTTTTTAGATTAAAGTAATCCATTTTAATAAAGGAAAAAAACTATAATTTAAAGAAAGTTTATGATAGAAATATATTTGTTTAAATACATTTAAATAATTTCATGACTTATTGAAAATTACAGTTAGTGCGATTAATATATATATATGTTATTTTTGTCTTTTAATAAAAAATTAAATATATTTTTGCGTTTAATAAAGATGCATTAAAAAGTAGACAAGAATTTCGAGTGGATTACTACAACTTATTTAAGTTTCTTTTCTTCGATTAAATTGTAATCCGTTCAAGTACAAGTAAGAAATTTTTTCAGAAATTCGTTTTGTACTTTTTAAATTAGCTAAAGCATAAATATTGATAACGTTTATCATATACGGATTTACATATAATCGCCTATTTTGTATTCGATATATAATTAAATTCATATCAATATTTATAATATGTAAATCTAGAAAGAAAAAAACCGACATGCACTTCAGTTTCTTGTTGTTTTAATTTATTATCGTACAATAATTCTATTACTGGCACTTGCTATAATCTAGGAAACAAGGAAGAGATCAGAAAACAGATGCTTTTCAAACAAGATCTGAATATTAAATGTCGTAAATCTCTCGATTTTTATCTATGCGATTTCTTTTATTTTTACAGTTTCCAATTTGTTTATTTTAATATTAAATAATATAAAAAATGGCTTGTTTATTGATTCAAATCGATTTATAAATGAATCTGAAAATAATAAAAAGAAATTTTTGCTATTCGGCAGCTTTATAAAAAAAATTAATGTAATTATTATTTGATTAAATTGAGCAAATTAATATAGTAATTGATTATTAAAAATTTCTTAATATTCAGAAAGAATGAGATTATTTTAAATATTTTATATAATAATAAAAAGAAATGATTGATTTTGTCTGGTAACAGCCATAAGTTCAGTTTAAATGCTTTATGCTTTTAGTATAGAGCATAAATTTAAACTGAACTTATGGCTTATGGAACAATGCTTTTAGCATAGATGCGTTTTGAGCGCAGAATGTAAACTAAATAGGATATAACTTTAAAACTTCGGCGTATAACCAAGATGACCGTGGATATTGCAGTTCCAAATGTTATCAAAATTTTCTCTAATTTTGGCATTTCTGGAACACTACAAAAACGCGTGCCTAACCTTTAGATTTTTGTGGGAATTTGAGAGTTACTGAACTCTCAATTGAAGAGAAAAATGGGATATAGAACTCAAAGTTGACGTTATTGGAAATTCGACGTCATCGTTATGTCGCTGTATCTTCATCCATTATACA
This sequence comes from Olivierus martensii, assembly GCA_000484575.1. Classification (NCBI taxonomy): domain Eukaryota; kingdom Metazoa; phylum Arthropoda; class Arachnida; order Scorpiones; family Buthidae; genus Olivierus; species Olivierus martensii. The sequence continues at coordinate 42,109 of AYEL01077611.1, forward strand.
TTCGTGATATCATGAGACACTAGGCGTCATTATGACGACATTATGACGCAATAATGCATGCCATTACAAATGAATATCGATATATGATGTCATAACGATCCAACAACGATTAACGTCACCAATCCATACCGAGCTGTCACAATGACGTAACAGTGAGAATAATTATTCATTTATACAAGTATCGCAAAATTACGCTCCAGAAATCGGCAACATCGTGCCTCTAGTTTAGTGATCCCAAAAGTTCGAGAATAATTATTCATTTATACAAGTATAGCAAAATTACGCTCCAGAAATCGGCAACATCGTGCCTCTAGTTTAGTGATCCCAAAAGTTTTTTAATTGCGTACACCTTTATCAGTAAAGTAAAAGAGCATGCACATCATATAACCGACATGTAATATGAAAAAATAAAAAGTCACCCCTGAAATTTCTTATGCACTCCTTGGAGTGCACGTTCCACACTTTGGAGATCACTGTATAGTTAATAGGAGAATAAATTAAAGCTTAATATATTATAAAAATAAATTAAATGAATTTTAAAATTATTTAAAAACAGTGAAGAAAATTAGAAAATCGATGTTGTAATAATAAGACACTACTTTGATTATTAAAATTTATATTTTACTTTGCAGCTATTAAAAAAATTATAAATATTAATCTATGCAAAACTATACATACAGAAAATTAATAACGAATATTTTTGAATCTATGTAAACACACATATAGAAACATTATTTCTGAAATAATAAAATTTTTAAATTATATTTAATATTATAATACATATTTAATTTTTGTATAGAATCATAAAAATATTCATTATTTTAATGCATTACTAGCTTAAATAATACTCTAGCGAAAATATTTTAAAACTAATAATAAATTCTTTCACAAAATAGATTTAGTTTCATTCATTATTTATTCACTTTACCAATTTTAGCATAAACTTAAGCTTAGATCTTAAAGATAGTCTACACAAATCTTTCATTATTAGAAACTAGACACTTAGTAGGATATTCGAATCCACAATCTGCATAATCTATCTACGATATATGCGAAACTTTTTACCATTTTAAATGATAGAAGTTTCTAAAATTACTTGCACACATTTAAATATTTTCTTATAAGAGAACAATTTGAATTAAAAATCTCATGATGTTATCGACATGATTCTAAATAAAAAATAATTTACAAAAAATAGATCGATAAAAATTTTCAGAAAGTTTTGTTGCAAATTTTTAACAAATAATTGAATATCTAATTTTTTTTTTAAAACTGCACAGTTAGATATATTTAAATTAAAAATGAATAAAATATTAAGTTTTATTTTAAAATATA
>AYEL01077612.1:0-79683 GCA_000484575.1 Olivierus martensii
TAAGGTTTTAAAATTTTGTACAGAAAAAATAATTTTCATTAAAAATTAAACTTGTTCTTCAGAAACATTAATATATTCAATTATTATTATTTAATATATTACTGAAGTATCTGGTTAAAAAAAAAAATTATTCAAAAAGTTAAAAATTTTATAATCTAATCAGTTGGTTCTTAATTTTTTTCTAAATATATACTTTTGCAAATAATGTATATATTTCTTTCAACGTTAAAGTTAAACTATTTGATTTTTCTATTTCTTGTAATCAGCACCATTTGTTGTTGTTGTTGTCAGTAATTTCTTATACAATTAAACTGTGCATTTTATTTATTAGACAAATATTGGGTTGGAAACTAAGTCATTGCGGATTTCATTAACAGTTAGCATTATTTGTATTTTTATGCACGTTTACATATTCGCACAGATAAGATCTTTTGATATGTTATTACTTGGTCCTCTATGAAACATTCAGTAGCAAAATTACATTGATCTGCTAAATAGTGTGTGCGAGTAATAAACTAAAACATGGAGAACCGAAACGAACATTTTCGTCACATTTTGCTTTTTTATTTTCGTAAAGGTAGTAATGCAACACAAGCTCACAAAAAGTTACAAGCTGTGTATGGTGATGAAGCCTTAAAAAAACGGCCGTGTCAGAACTGGTTCGCCAAATTTCGTTCGAGTGATTTTTCTATTAAAAGACGAGGAGCACTCTGGACGTCCAGTTGAAGTCGATGATGAGAAAATAAGGGCCAAAATTGATACCTATTGTCATAGTTCAACAGGAAGCTAGCAGAGAAACTGAATGTATTGCATACATTCATTCTAAATCACCTAAAATAAAAAATCCTTGAAAAATCTGCAATGACTTAGTTTCCAACCCAATAAAAGAAGCAGTAACAGTTTACAAAGTTTTCACAATGAGCGAACTTGTTAATTTTCAAAATATAGCCTGGATTGATACAAAATATAAGAATAATCTGCCAGCGATTATAATTGGAGAAAGTTTGTTTTGAAAAGTAAGATTTGTCATTTCAAAATTCCTTCATAAATTACTTATTAAATTATTAATCTACTTATTCATAATATCTTCTGAAATATAGTAGAAGTAGAATTTACAAAGCACTGTTAGCAAGGGACAAAAATTTTATTGCCATAAAACGTTTTCGGACCCTATCTCGGTCCCTCTTCAGAAATATCAGAAAAGGTTGATTATAGATATTGGACAATAAATATTTTCAAAAAAGTAATCTTTCAGAAATATAGATTTGTGTATGTTTTAAAGTAATTTCAAAAAATGAATTACCAGTAAATATTTTCTTTAGTGCACAAGCTCAAATTGAAAATGAACATTAAATAAATTTTTTAGAGAATTTTTATGATAAATATACAGACTTACATCTGTCTTTATGTAAAAAGTTTCTTTTTTTCTTCAGAAATACATCAGAATTATATTGCTTTCATAAACAGTATTATATAAATGCACATCAATCCATATAAAAAATGTATAACAACCAAAACAACACAATACTATATCTATACACTACATATACTCACCGTGGTCATATTGTTGCTCTTTGATATCGTTAATGTAACTTTGTACTAGTATAGAACATCGAACATCAATTTTTTTTCTGTTTATGTAATAGAATTAGTATTTTTTAAGTGATATTTTTATAATGGAATTTTTTATAATTGGTGATGATTTTACTTAATATTTTAGTTTTGCATTAGGAAAATCGAACAGTCCATCTGGCAATATGATTTAATACCTCGGTTTGTCACATGAGACATTTTACCATTGTCATTTAATTAATGTTTGAAACATTTTCGGTTTCTTTTTTTATTTCAAAGTATTTATACCTTTTGTAATTCAGTAAGTATGCCTCCGAAAAGCTTTGTGTTTATTTTACTAAAAGTAAAAATAATTTTACAACTTGCATATATTGTTAAAAAGAACTGAAAACCTCATGGTAATATCACCAATTTAAGGTGTCAGCTTGAAAACAAACATCCACAAGTTGTTGGAGTTTATTGGCACAAGAGCTTCATGGTCCAAACTGCATCAGACATTGGATAAAAAATAACAAATGAATTCTTAACAAAAATTACATAAAAACAAGAAAGTAACAAATTTAAAAGCTAGTAAAATATAATGTAAAAATGGTGTAAACGGTTGGTTTGTTGGTGTTTAATGGCACAAGAGCTTCACGGACCAAACTGCACCAAACAGTAAGTAAAACTGAACAGATGCATTCTTAACAAAAGTTATATAAAAATGAGCAAAGTAACAAATAAAGCTAAAAGCCAACAAAATATAATGTAAAAAATGATGTAAACGGCCAATAGTAACATTTTAAATATAAAATGTCAAAAAAAGATGAAATTACATATATGGCAGTTTATACCATTTTATATATCAAATAAAATCAAGTAACAATAAAAGAAAATAAACATTATACAGGATGAAGAAAAACTTCGTTGTAATATTTTGTGCGCTGATAGGGGACTTTGAAACAAAGTCAAAAAATGTCTAATGAACATTTGATCTAAATGGCACCGTTTTCGAGTTATAACCCTTTAAAGCTAGCCAATCACCATTGAGTACACACAGTATCACGATGCATCGCATTGCCAAGACACGTCGTGATGCTGTGTGTACTCAATGGTGATTGGCTAGCTTTAAAGGATTATAATTCAAAAACAATGCCATTTAGATCGTATGTTCATTAGACATTTTTGACTTGTTTCGAGGTCCCCTATCAGTACACAATTTTACGAAGTTTTTCTTCACCCTATATATGATGTAGAACAGAGATATCTGATAAAAAGGCCTGAAGAGTTAAAATGCTTGCCAATAAAGATTGTAAGGTTAAAACAAGACTGATTAAAATGTCATAAATGCTTGTCAATAAAATAAGAACACTCAGTTAAAATGTAAAGAATTGCAGAAGGTAGAAAAATGTTATGAAGAGACTGAAGAAGCATCGTTGTCACAACTTCTCCCAGCAAAAAAAAAAAGAAAAATTTCTGAGAGGTTTAGGAGCATTGAGGAGTTCAAATCAGGTGGATCAACAGAAAATATGGTAAATCAAGCTCTTATATTTATGATTTGTAAAGACAATAAGCAATTGAGAATTGTGGATCATGAAGATTTTCAAAAGACCTTCACGATCCACAATTTCATAAAGATAATAGCATCTTTGTACAAAATTTTTTCTCAATTAACGATTAAAAGGCTAGTTTCCTATAAATATAGTAATATGGTATCCATAGTCAAACAGCAGCACAAATAGAAATTTTGAGCTGCTGTTTTTTATATTGTAAGAATGGCATACAAGCAAGTATCTAACTAATAAAGTAAAGAAGTTAATAAAATACTAGTAAAATAGACGAAGAATATGTTAATATTGTTATTACTGTCAATGCAAAAAATGTTTTTGGGACCAATATTACCCTTTCAATGGTTTTATCGATGTTCAACTGTTCTCTGTACTGTGAATATTCAATAATTAGTATGAAGCAGTGCCTATTTAACTTTAAAAAAATATTATATTTTTAATTGTTCATTTAGTGTAAAAAATAGTATGCATTTATACAAAATTGTGAAATACATAAACTAATTTTGAAATTATAAAAGATAGCCCGAAAAAACTAATGACGTTCTCAAGTATAGAGATCCTCGATATACATTGTAATTATAAAAATAAAATTTCTAAAAGGCACAAAAACATTTCTTATGAAATACTTTATTAATTATATCATTAAATGCTTATTTTGAACTAGTCATATTACATTACGTCTAAGACCTCCCAGCCGTTCATTCCACCAAGGAACTTGCCTTGATGAGCGAGCAGTCCTGACAGGACAATTTTGATGGTAGGATAAGAGAATTGCCTGTTGAATCTGGTCAACAGTCATCTATAAATCCACCACCGAGCAAAATCTGCTCTGAACCCCTCCCAGGTTAAATTTAAGGTCTTCTCTAAAGGAAGCCCAATTAGTCCTGCGAGCGTCTCTATATGTAACCTGACTAGGTGCCATACCTTGTAAATTAAAGCAAATATATCTGTGATCCGAAGAAGAAGGAGAATCTCAAATACTTGAGAGTCACAATCAGTTTCTTTCTGGATCAATAAGAGCAGCATCAGTTTTTTTGGATAACCTTAACAATTTCAAAAATTGTTATCTATTTCACATGCATTTATTTTGTATATATGCATACTACTTTTTACAATAAATTAACAAATTAAATTATTTTTTAAATTATTGGTTGTTAAGAAAGTAATTTCGTTTTTTCTTATGAGTGACATTAGTTGTATTTTTACCTGCCAATTTCATTCTAAGCCATATTGTCATTATAAATTTTGACAGCTAACATTTCAAGGTATTTTTATAAAAATTTTTTTTTTTGATTCTGTGCAGTTCTGTGTTTTTTTGGTATTGTATCAAAAATGGGAAACAAAAAACGAGCCTTTTCGGCATATTTTGCTTTTTTATTATCAAAAAGGTAAGAATGCTGTCTGTTCAAGCATAAAAGTTATGTGAAGTGTAAGGAAAAGATCTGTTAACAGAACAACAGTGCCAAAACTAGTTTGCAAAATGTTGTTTTGACAATTTCAATATTAAAAATGCACCACGTGTTGGAAAGTCAATTGAAGCTGATGATGACAAAATAAAGGTACTAGTTAAAGCAAATTGCCAAATAACAACACAAGAAATTGCTAAAAGATTGAATTTGTCAAATTCAACCATTCATGACCATTTGAAATGACTTGATTTTGTTTCAAAGCTCAATATTTGGGTTCCACATGTTCTCAAAAACAAAATTGCTCTATCACATTGACATTTGTGATTTGCTGTTCAAACATAAAGAAACTGATCCCTTTCTGTAGCGGATCATAACTGGTGATGATAAATGGATTGTTTACAACAAAGCTAAACATATTCGATCATGGAGCAGAAGAGATGAGCTGGCTGAAAGCATTCTGAAACCCAATATTCATCAAAACAATGATGCTCTTTGATGGGATTTCAAGGAAATTTTTTTTTTTGAGCTTCTACCAGATAACTCCACAATTAATTTGGAAGTGTACTGCCACCAATTGAACAAATTGAGTGATTCAAACAAACAGAAGAGGCCAGAACTGATTAACAGAAAAGGCATAGTGTTTCACCATGATAATGCCAGATTTCATACAAGTTTGATGACTTGCCAGAAGCTGTTATAGCTTTGATGGAATGTGCTACCGCACCCACGTTTGCCAGGTCCAGCACCTCCGATTATTATTTGTTCCGGTCTTTAAAGAATTCTTTAGACAGCAAAAACATTTAGTTCAGATGAACATGTCAAAAATCACTTGGCTCAGTTTTTTGCAAGCAATGAACAGAAATTCTATGATCATGGAATCATTCTACTACCAGAAAGATGGTAAAATGTATTGGATCAAAATAGTCAATATATAATTAAATAAAATATTTATATACTATAAAAAAATTGTTGTTCATTTTCATGAAAAAAAATGTAATTATTTTCTGAAAAACCCTATAATGTTTTATTCATTTAAAAACATTTTTGGTTTAAACTGTTACAAATGCTTATTCTTTTGGGTAACTTAAGTTTTAAAAAAAAATTGCAGTAGTACGAAAAGGAAGTATAGAACAATCCTATATTTAATATTTAGTAGCATTTCTTTTTATCTTGAGTTGATTTAGTCTATTAGGCATAATAGAAATCCACTTGTAGCATTATTATTGAGTTACTTTTTCCCATTCATCTTTTAAAATTTGACATAGATGATACTTGATTTTTGGTTGTCATTTTTACAGCTTTCTTCAATAGGTTCAAATAATATACTACATCTGGACTATTTGGAAACTACATCTGGACTATCTGGATATACTACATCTGCACTATTTGAAAGTCAATCCATCATCTTCAAATTAATATCATTCATCCAGGCTTTCATTGTCTTTGCTGTGCAGCAAGATGCATGGTCTTCCTGAAAAATATATTAACTATTTAGACAAAGATATGTAGTAGACAGAAATAATCCTCCAGAATACTGATACAATTTGACACTTTCACTGTCTTGCTGAGGAAGTGGAATTGCCAATGCCTGAACTGCTCATACATTCCCAGACCATTAGAGTGAATATGAATCCTTTAAAGATAATCATAATGGAAAGCTCTCTTTTTTTTGGATAATATAAGGTTCTTTGCTTCCAGCACACACATTTCAAAATAAGATCCATAAGAAAAAAATTACTTTCTCCCATGAATATTATCTCTGCACCCAATCTAATTTCTGTTTTTTCTGTTTTGTAATGAAGAAGTTTCACTTTTGCTTATAAAATGAGTATTCCAATATTTTTACAGCTCTATAAGCAGAAGTATTAATATATCTTTATAAATTACACTGAAATTTTATATTACACACTTTTTATTCGGTTAATCTGAAGCATTTTTGACATATTCATAGCCCTCTTAAGTTTGTACTGCTGAAGAGGACTACAAATATGCCAAAAGTGCTTTGGATTAACTGAATAAAAAGCGTGTAATATAAAATTTCAGTGTAATTTATAAAGATATAATAATACTTCTGCTTATCATCATCAGGTACCATCTCCGATACGAAGGTTGGCAATCATGGATCTCTATCTTTCTCTGTCTTGGGCTTCTCTTTTCAGCGATGAATATGTTAAACTACTCCATTCCATCAAATCAGCTGTCCACATATTTCTTGGTCAACCTCTTTCCTTGTATCCTCTAATATATCCTTCCAGTGTTAGTGTTAGATCATCTCCTACAGAGCCTCTTAGAATATGTCCTGCATATCTTCATTTCCTCATTGCTGCAGTCCTGAGAAGTGTGTACTCACATTTCGCTCTTCTCCATACTTCCTCATTTGTTATTCTATCAGTCCATTTTATTTTCATTAGTCTTCTGTAACACCAGATATCAAATGAGTTGATTAATCTTTTAATTTCAGCATTCCATGTCCAGGTTTCACATGAGTAGAGCAAAAACTGGCCACACACTGCATTTTAGGAGCCTTGATTTCAAATTCATGCTTAGATTTCTTCTCAGAAATTCTTTACATTTCCAGAAAGCATCCTTAGCAAGTGCCAGGATCACCACCCCCATGATGGGGAGGAGGAGCAGCCTCCCCAGAAGAAATAATACTAGTAATTTTGTCATCCATATGGCAAAATACAAACTGGGGGAAACATAAAAAGTCACTGCCCGGTTATCCCCCAATACGGGCGGAAGGCTAACTACGACAGAGTTTCGCCAGGTGCCCTGAAGGGATCGTTAACGATACTACATCTTTTACTACCCAAGTGCCACTCAACTCTCAGCACGATACCTTACACCTTAGTTTGGGTAGGGCGTCCTCTTAGTCTGGCCCCTTACCTTCGACCTGTCCGGCATGGGAGACCCTACCAGTAGCAAAGCTATCGCCGGTATAGCTCTCAGGATCATCGGAACACGCAACCTCCCTCACCATGACAAGGTGGAAACGCCATCGAGGGAGCATATAAATAGTAAATTTTATGGTTTTTATTAGTCAATATATGGAACAACATTGGTTTAAATTTAATCAATTATTAATTCAATTATACTTATATCTCCTCTTGAGGTTCTGAGAATATAATATATAATAGACAGTTCGTTTTAAGTATATATGAACAAATAGAAAGGAACTTAACTAACGAGAACAGAGAGATGACGAATATGTTAAACAGACGAGAAAATACAGATGAAAAAGTTGATTATATACCGATACTGCATGCTCTATTGAAATATTCATTTATAAGAAAATTAGTAGAAACCCAAGGCAAGAAAATAGCGAACAAAAGGCTTCTGATGGTATATAATAGTTTAAGAAATGATAAACAACCCTTGGATGAATCAGAAAGAAGAGGTGTGTATGAAATACCGGTGAAGAATGAGCAAAATGGTAAGTATTCAAAATACATAGGGGTCACAGCAAGAACTGTAGAACAAAGACTGATAGAATATAAAAGAGATATCGCAAATGGAAACTTGAATACAGCGATAGCAGTAGAAGCCTACCAAAACGATACAAAAATATTCTAGGATAAAGCTAGGAAAAATAGGAAATTTGAGAAGAATGAACATAAATATATGATGGAAACAAAAATATTCTGGGATAAAGCTAGGAAAAATAGGAAATTTGAGAAGAATGAACATAAATATATGATGGAAACGTTAGAGATTATGAGGAGACAAGATAAGAAGGATTTATTGAATGAAAGAGCAGTACGAGTATCAAAAGCATGGAAATATGCAGTTAAGATGAAAAACTGACATTTTAAGCATATTTTTTATTTTTTATTAGTAGATGCTGTATATATCAACATTAAGTAACCATAGTTACGGTTTTATTTAAGATTGGTAAGTATGTAATGCGTCTGGCTTATATTAATTCAAATGATATTAGAACAAAGAATGTTCTCAGAATGATTTAGAGTTCCGGAACGTTAATAACGAATAAGTATAAGAACCTGAAGATTGGCTCTAAATAGCTGAAAACGTTTGTTCGTTTATGTATAAATTCTTGCTTTATTAAATTATTATTTTGAAGATGATGTTTTTTCTCTGCTGCTAATTGTGCATTTATCATTATAAGTTTAAATAAGAATATAAGCAGTTTTTTCTTAATGAATAATGGATATGGACACTCAGCCGAGCCAGCTGGATATTAATTCAATTATTTCAAATTTGTATAATACTAGTGTTATTTGGCCATTTTGTTTAATTAATCCCTTGATTAATTGTTTTACATAAAAAAAGTTAATTCCTGGTTATTGATTTTTCCCAATTTATAATTTGACCATAGTATTATGTAAATGAATATATAATTATCAATTTTAGTAGAGTACATGTATATTTATTTATTTTTAGTAGAAACTAAAATTATATCACTTTTTTAGAATAAATGGTTTTCCTCCAGCTATTGATGCTATTTTTAAACCTTGCATATATTCATCCCACTTTTTTTCTAATTATAAATATTACAGCACAAATTATAAGTGGAAATGTTCTTTATTACAACTGAAGATCTTTCAGCTTCAGTAAGCCATCATCAGCATAATACATAAACAAATAAAATAAAATATTCGAATGTTATACAAACTCAAAAAACGGAGTTTTTTGAGTTTGTATAACATGATGATGGCTTACTGAAGCTGAAAGATCTTCAGTTATAATAAAGAACATTTCCACTTATAATCTGTGCTGTAATATTTATAATTATTGATGCTATTTTTTTTAATTTTTATTTAATAATAAGATTCCATATCTTTATTAAACTTATGATTTTAATAAATTTTTTTATTCATTGTTATTCTTTATCACTGAAGAGAATTCATAATATAAACTATCTTATTTATTAAAAAATTGATAAATAATTTACAAGCATTTTTAGTAGGACTGTACAGTTTATTCACTGAAAATATTTTTGGTTAATATGTTTTTGATGAATAAACAGTATAATCTTATTGAGTGTTTGTAGATTACTTTTTAAGGAGAATTCATTTTAAAAATTTACTTCTTTTTATATTATTTTCAGAAATTTGAGGATAAATATGACAAGAAATTTGAGAATTTAGCTTCAAAATAAATAAATATATAAGTATAAAAATACTGGAACATATGACAAAATGTTTAAAATAACGAATATAATAACAAAAATAACACACTTTTAGTAGAATAAATGAGAATTTATTAGAAATATTTTTGATCCATTCAAGATTCATCTTCAATCATTAGATCTGAAATATCATAAAAGAAAATAAACAATTCATATGACATGAATGTTAAGCTGCTTCCAGGCAATGGAGAGTGCTTCTAATTCTTGCATGTTGATAATAATTTCTGTTTTTGCCCAGTATTGAATTTGCAGGGCTTCAGTTATATAACCTTCATCTCAATGATTAATTTGCTGTACAATTTTGACTTTGTTCCAATAGATGCTAATATTATGTTCTAAGGCCTGTATTGATAATGCTGTAGCTGTTGAATCTTTCATAATGCTGTCTTTATATTCTTTAAATCTTTGGGATAAGTTTTTTCTGGTGAAACTAATGAAATTTTTGACTTTGTTGAGAGCAATTTTATTTATGTCTGGCATTTACATGATTCTGTTTTGTATCATCTCAACAGAGATGAAAATTACATCAGCTTTGCCAGAAGAAACTTATTCCAAAAATTTTAGAACATAACTTCATTGACAGCATTATGAAAGATTCAATGGCTACACCATTATCAATACAGGCGTTAGATTGCAAAGTCACTATATTCAAAAATACCAATAATAATAAACTAAATTCAACCTAATGGTTTTAACGACTTCAAATCCAGAGTCCAGCCTGAGCTCAGGTCTTTTACTATTTCCTAAATAAATATAATCAAATCAAATCAATCTATCAATAACTAATGTCTACATGACAAAAACAAACAACCGGAAAACTTATGGCTTAAAATATTAAACAAGCATTATATCTAAATGACAAAAAAGATGTTAGAAACTTATATTAATAAATTGAATAAATTCTCAAAATACAAACTCTAAACATAATGAAATTAAATGATAAAATATAAATTTATTTGACTCAAAACACTTACAAAAAAAGTATAAATCAAAGCCTTATTTAAGCAATAATAAAGCACCAATCAAGTTATCAATAAAACTTGTTTAACCAAAATTCAAGAATCCAAATATTCAAAACAATAATCAATATAACTTTAAATATTAATTAATCCTAATACCTCCACCTACTATACAAACTTAAGCCATGGTTGATTGTTATAAGAAAGTTAGAAGTCACTCATCAGCTCTACTACAATACAAAACACCTTGCTATGTCAGTTGATGCATAGGTTTTTATCCAAGCGACTTTTACAGTACCAAACTTCTCATTTACATAATATCATGCAACAAGTTCAAATTTCTTAATTTACTGAGCAATCAATTCATGTCATCCTCTTTACAAATTAATTATGTACCGAACAAAACACCGATAAGAGATCATTCCTATATTCTCACATCGGATCAGTGGTAAAATTATTTAGAATTAGATGACGACAAGGCCCGAGAGATTTCATTCGGGAAATAGATTTTTGATCCATAGCACATAACTTCTAACTTATGAAATAGAGAACATGAAAAGTGAGTTAATTCTTAAACTAAAATATAATGCATTAGATAATAATGAAAATAAAAATAAATAATAAAGAGCATAATAAAATAATAACGGAAAAATAATAATAATAGTATAACCAGAGTTAACTTCTTCACAAAAACATATTAGCATTATTTGTTAGCCGAAAGTCAAAATTATACAGAAAATTAATCTTTGAGATGAAGGTTACATAGTTGAAGTCCCTCAAATTCAACATCAGGCAAAAATAGAAATTATTGTCAAAACACAGAAACTAGAAGTACTCTCCTTTGTCTTATTTATTTTTTTTTCTTTTGAATCTAACAACTGAAGATGATCCTTGAATGGGTTGAAAACATTTCCAATTAATTCTCATTTATTTTATTGAAAGTACTTCATATAGAAGAACAGAATTTATGAATACTTTATATAATGCTTATAACTATCCATCACAGAAAATATGAGATATCAGTCATAATATTTACTGAAAATTCTCATTATTTGTCATTGTGTGATATTATAATTATGGTATATACAATAAATACTGTATATTGTTATGTATATTTATATAAATAGATAATTTTGTTTGAAAGGAAATTAGTGTTTTCTCTCCCCTAAAATTTTAAGTATTAAAATATTTGAAATATTTATAGGCTGAATATAATTTATTTAAATATTGCTTTTCATAAACATGAAAGTTTTTCTGTTTAAAATGAATTAATAAATAAAACTTATCTGATGAATATAATATCAATTTAAATTATTGTTAATTGAACAATTAAATATTTATATAATATATTTGTTTATATCTGTGTATTTATTTTATGAATAGTAAAAGCTTTTTTGTGCTGTTTTATTTTATATTATATATCATATATAAACTAACAAAAATTTAATGGTTTGTTAATATCTAACTAAAGCATTACTAGCAGTTGAGAAAAATTTTTTTTAATATGCAAAAAGAAAATGACATGCAAAAAATCATGCTTGCAGATATTTTAAGACAGATTTTCATACTTGTAGGAGGTCTCCTCTTCAATGGAATGGGACCTTTATCTTTGCGTCTTAATAAAGGACTACTGCGTCTCTCGAGTACTTTTTGTTTCAGGACAGAACGAACTTTAAGATTGGGTTCGGATGCTAGAAGGCAACAATGCAAGCAAAAATCAATCAGCCATCATCTTATAGATATAATAATTGATAATTATAATAAGTAGCAAATAACATTCAGCAGAAATGAAATGAGAAATTATATATACATATAAAATATATAGTATAATCATGCAGTTATAATTCTATTATAGAATGTTTTTGAAAATCAGAATAAAACCATTAAATTAGTCAACTTGCTCTAATCACTGCTTATACTCTTATACAATGTTAATATCTAACTAAAGCACTACTAGCAATTGAGAAAAAATTTTTTTAATATTCAAACGTTTTCACCACAATGGCCATCTTCAGGCTACACAAATTAGAACAAGAACTAGGTTTTTTTTAAAAATTTTCACATTCGAACAAACATACATTGCTATGGATACAAACACCTGGTTAAAGTAGAAACTAAAATAAACAAAAATATGGAAAAACACAAAAATATATAATATTTTTATACGGTGGCTAAGGTTGTAAAAAAAATTATAAAAATATAATAATACATAACTTTAATGTAAATAGTGTTAAAAAATATACAGTCTCAATGGGGTATAACTCTAATGCCTTATATCAGTCCAGTTTTATCTTGCTCTATTGTATATTTGCAAGGGGGTGGGAGTTCAAATGATGGTCCCTCGTTTATGATCTCCCTGTTTATTCTTCTTAATATCTCAATTGATTCAATTAATAAAGCCTGTGTTGGTGCATTCACTTTCCTTATTATTCTGGCTTCATTCCATTTTATTTTGAGTCTCTGGTGTAGGCTTCAGTGGCTAAGGCTGTTGTTAATTTTGCTTTCTCTATATCTCTTTTATGCTTCTTTATTCTTTGGGCCAAGGTTCTTCTAGTTACCCCTATGTATGTGGCTTCCCGGCTTGTTTGTTTGTTTTCCACTGGAATCTTATATTTTCCATTTATCTCTTCTCTGAAGTGGAATGAAAAATTGTCAGACCTCTTCTTACTGCTATCTTCTTCTTTCTTTTTTTAGCTATTCTCTTTTATAACATTAAGATTCTTTGTTACATGGCACTGCCATGTATTCATCCTGTTGTGTTGCTGCACTCCCTACTTGGTAGGGTGGGGTGTGTAGGTTCCTTGCTATTGATTTCATTATTTGTGTTAGAAAGGATCTTCGGTAGCCGTGCTCCATTCCTGCATTTATTATATAGTCTAGTTCCTGTTTTTTGTCCTCCTCAGTTGTGCAGTATGTAAGCGCTCTTTTTTAAAAATGGCTCTAAATGCCTCCCTTTTGTAACAAATGGGGTCTTTTGACCAATTGGGGATGAGAACCGGCATATACGTCGGTTTTCTATATACTTTTGTTCTCAATTGCCCATTATCCTTGGCAGAGCTGGATTTACCAATAGGCCAACTAGGCCACGTCCTAGGGCCCTGCGATTCTAGGGGCCCCAAAACTATCAATCAGTTTTCAACTTCTATACAGGGCTGGATTTACCTATAGGCCGAATCCCAGGGCCCCGTGATTCTAGGGGCCCCAAAACTATCAATCAGTTTTCAACTTTTATAAATTTTTAATAAGAAAAAGTGGGTTTTTATTAAAGTGTTAGATAGAAAGTAAAATTTTAAAGGATCCTTATAAGTTATAAGGAGCCTTTAAAATTAGATGTAGCTGATTTGATAAGTTATAAGGAGCCTTTAAAATTAGATGTAGCTGATTTGAATTTTTACCCCAAAGGCTTGCTTGTCCTAGGGCCCCCAAAAATGCAAATCCAGCTACCCCAAAGCCTTGCTCGTCCTAGGGCCCCAAAAATGCAAATCCAGCTCTGGTCCTTGGTTATATCTAGGTCTAAGTAGTGGATGTTATGTATGTTTTGCTGCTCTATCTTCAAGGTTATCCCATGTGTCTGCAGTATGAAGGCATCCACGAATTCATCTACTATACTATCTTCTTCCCATACTACCAGTATATCGTCTATATATCGTATATAAAACTTCAATGAGGGTTGGAAAGTTGGGATTCTGATCTCTTCTAAGTTTCTTAGTAAGATCTTTACTAAAGGTTCAGCCATTAGGCTTCCTATGGGTACTCCTGTTTTCTGGTGATATATCACTCCTTTAAAGGAAAAATAAGAACAATGACATATCAAATAGGCAGTGTCCCTTAGGAGTGGTGCTATACTTTGTGCTTGTGGTGCATGATCAATCAAGAATCTGTGGAAAGCTATGCAGACTGGTTCCAGTATTAAGGATGGGTAGAGGGCTTCGAAGCCATATGTCGTGAGTATATCTGTCTCATTGAACAATGTTTTCTGGAGCTTATCCAGTACAAAGGCCACTGTTGTTGTTGTTCTATCTGTTTCACCTAATATACATATATATTATATTATGTATGGTAGTGCCATATAACATAAAGAATCTTAGTGTTATAAAGAAAATAGCTAAAAAAAGGAAGAAGATAGCAGTAAGAAGAGGTCTGACTATAAAAGAAATGAACCCAAAGCACTAGATTCCAGTATTTAAGATTTAATGGAAATAAAAATTATAACAAAATTGCAATCTAGTGCTTTGAGTTCATTTCTTTTATAGTGAAGGATATAAGCAGTAAAGAAGTTTTTTCAAGTGAAGAGGTCTGACGATTTTTAATATACTGAGAAATGACAAAGACCACTTCAAAGAAGAAAAGAGAAATGGAGTGTATGATTCGAGTGGAAAACACAAACAAGCCAGGAAGCCACGTACATAGGGGTAACTAGAAGAATCTTGGCCCAGAGAATAAAGGAGCATAAAAGAGATATAGAGAAAGCAAAATTAACAACAGCTTTAGCCACTGAAGCCTACACCAGAGACTCAAAATAAAATGGAATGAAGCCAGAATAATAAGGAAAGTGAATGTGCCAACACAGGCTTTATTAACTGAATCAATTGAGATATTAAGAAGAATAAACAGGGAGATCATAAATGAGGGACCAGCATTTGAACTCCCACCCCCTTGCAAATATGCAATAGAGCAAGATAAAACTGGACTGATATAAGGCATTAGAGTTATACCCCATTGAGACTATATTTTTTAACACTATTTACAAGGTTGTTCAATAAGTTCGCGGAACGCCATCTATTAGTCAAAATTAGAACTAAAACTTTTTTGCGATCCTGGGTATAGATGTATATAAACTAGTAATACGAATTAAAACATTTACTAAAATTTCTGCGACCCTCAAATTTTGTGACACGACCTCATATGGGGTTGCGACCCACACTTTGAGAAGCACTGGGCTAGACTAAAGAACAGTAATAAAAAACAACAAAAGAAGAGTAATAGACACAAAATAACTTGCTTACAAGATAATAAAAATACACAAAATAACTTGCTTACAAGATGAATTCGAGCCGCGAGATAGTACAATTTTAACTTTGTAAAGTCCAGTAAAATAGTACCAAGCGAAAGAGATCAAACTATAAGTCAATGATCACAAAAAGAAACAGGAGTCAAATCGGTGATATATTCGAAATAGATTGCTAAATTAATGACTATTTACTAGAGTTAACAATTCACCGTACTGGCACGTAATTAAATACGCAATTATCGGTACCATTGTGTTAAATATTCGTATAAAAACGGTATTTATATTTCCAAAAAGATACCGATTTCACCTCCGATTCTTTTATGAACATTGATCTAAGGATTGTCTCTTTCATTTGGTACTAGGTTTTCGGGCATTGCGCAGTAACATATATCTGAACGACTTTAGATCTCCATGCTGTCACATCATACTTTCGTCCGAGAAAATAACTGAATTTTCTGTTTCTAAACTATATTTTGCCAATGGATAGAATGTCTAATGACCTCAAGAAAGATTTAGCGTTCTTCAAAGTAGATGCACTTTCAAACGAGCAGCGAAAAGCAGGGCTGATCAAAGGAGGGGGATAATAGGGTAAAATTTGTGGACCCAGAATTCACAGAGGCCTGGACATCACCCACAATTTGTTTTTTGCACGCTAATTAACCGTAGAAGGACTAAAAATTCTGATACGGGGTAATAAATTGCCCAACCTTATAACTTGAAAATTACTTGGAGCCCATGTAAATTTTCCCTCGGGCCCAGCGACGTCTCTCAAAGCCCCTAGCGAAAAGCCTTATTCCCAGTGGAGTACTGGTATTTAATTAAATTCAATAGAAACTTCTGGAATTGCTCCTAATTAATTGGATATAAAATGCAGAAAAAATGTAATGTTGCTAAGAAATAGGGCAACAATAGACTGATTATCCAACAGTTCTAAATTAATCATTGAGAAAATGATTGGGAGGAGACCAATCAATGTGTCAAGTTGGCGAACATGCTTTAATTCCCAGAACGACTCTTAAATCAAGTGATCATGATTTTCTATTTCAATGGCGAAGAAGTTCCCAGTGAAATCAGCATATGGAATTACAACAATTAAGATTCAAAACGAATCTTTGAATTCAATTAGAGTTTATTAAGAAAAATGTAATTTTCATGGTCAGTCATATTTTGTTTCTGATAATTTGCAATTTCTTCTTTCCAGTTATCTCGAAAATTCCATAATTACTTTTTATAAAGAAATATGTTTTTAATTAATAAGATAAACTTCGTTAGTAATAAAGAAATTTTGCCTAATAATTAGATTAAATTTTGAAATCATTAAATTATAAAATCATTCATCGATCACCAACATATTTTTATTGCTGGCATAGCTGCAACGGGTCTACTAGTATGATGTAAAAAAATAAGGAAAATACAGTTCCTACACAAGTGGCCTACTTGAGAAACTTGACTGTTAATGGGATTATGCTAAAATTATCAATTTGCTATGTCCTAACGAATAGAGGTTTAACTTTTGCAAGGTTTGGAACATTTGCCTTCATAGACAGAATGAAAATCTAATTAATTCCAGAGATGAAGATTCTATACCCAGTGTTGGGAGTTCTTGATTAATCAATGAATGCAGGATTCAAGTGCTGCCAACATAAACATTTGCATTTGTTGCCACCTTCTCTTCATTCCTTTTGCACAATATTTTATTATCCCACATGTACAACTTGTTTATTCTTATTGTTACCTCTACTCTTGGGATTGACATCATAATTTATATTTGTTTATACAGATGTTACATTTTCTCTTAATGCTCACTTTCTCTGTGCAGCTGAAGAGTGGCAGTCCAGCTCAAAAGTACTCCTCATCTTTAATTTTCTTTTAAGGTCCAATAAGCTAGTTTGGATTTTGTTTTATATATATTTATAAGATATATTTATCATCAATTGCTAAATTATATAACAAAAACCATGAAAAAAATAATATATTAGAAAATTAAAATTTATTGAATATAAATTAATTTTACAACTCAATAATATTTTTGTTTGTTCAGTCCTCTTTAGCTGACAGAATACAAATTAAATATTCTACAAAATATAATTATTAGAATAAACATTTTTATATAATAAATTTATATTTTGTAGAACTTTGTAGATCAGTCCTTCTGTCCTTCTGTCTAGCCACTGGTTGCTAAATCTTGGCTATCAATGCAACTTAACATTTGTAAGAGGTTTTTTAAAATTTTCTTTTAGTTTTTGGTCTTTAGTGCTTTGATGAATAAGAATTCTGAGGCATTAAAATATCAAAGACTTTTATAGTCTCTGATATTTTAATGATTTTTTTTTGCATGGATATGTTCATAGTGGAAGATCGTGAAAACAATGAATACTGTACTTACACAACAAAAATTTTTTTATATAAAGCAAAGATTTATTTCTTTTATATATATTTATACATCATTTCCATGCCCAAGATCATAAAATCAATTTTTAAAATTCTGTGAGCTTGGGAGCTTCATAAATTACAATTATTTATGTACCATTTGTGTATAAATAACCTACCACCTATTTTACTGGCCAAAGCCAATGGGAAAAATGGATGATCTCAGATAATATCTACTGAAGTTAACAATCAATTCATATTTTTCTGTATTCATATTTCTTCTATTTAGTATATTATATATACTAGATATGATTGCTTTATATAAATGTGAGGA
Organism: Olivierus martensii; assembly: GCA_000484575.1. Lineage (NCBI taxonomy): Eukaryota > Metazoa > Arthropoda > Arachnida > Scorpiones > Buthidae > Olivierus > Olivierus martensii. The sequence goes on from AYEL01077612.1 coordinate 18,352, forward strand.
TCCCACAGCAGATGGCCAAATAAAAATATAGTTTAAATGTTAGTGTATTTTCAAATAAGAGTCATGAGTAAGTGATGCAGGGATTTGGATAGAAGAATTGATTTGGAAACACATTTAAAACAAATAATATTTATTTAAAACAAAAGGAAATAAAATACATTATTAACTTATTTCATTAAAACTCATCACATTGAAAGTCAAATTATGTCAAAGATTGAAGTACAGTCAAACCTGTTTTTATGTGGTCCTTTTTTGTGTGATTGTTTATGTACAATTTTTTTTGTGTGGCAGATTAAAAAAAATTCCATCAAATGCATATTATAGATAAAAATTACTTAAAAAATGTAATTTAAAAGAAAACAACAGAATGCTGTCAAAATAACATGCAAATTAAAAAGAATCCAACACATGGCCCATCCTATATTACTGTACTTGTACATATTGCATTATCTAGTAACAGTAGTTGATAACTGTCCTGTGATTAACATATTAAAAAAATACATACCTCTTGACTGAAAAATGTTCTGGTGTGTAAATTCAATTTTTCCTTGTTTGGAATAACCAATTTCTAGCTACATCATGAGGTTTTTGAAGTTTTGAATTACATATATTCTATGTGGGACTTTTTTATGCGGTCCCTATTTATCGCATAAAAAAAAATTTTTTTTAAATGTGTTACAAATGATATACTATATATATTATAGCTGCTTACAAAATTTCAGGATATTTTTTTTATGCGGTCCCTATCCCTGCACAAAAACAGGTTTGAGTGTATACAATAAATATCTATAATTTAGCAAGAAGTTGATCTTCTTTACAGATTTCCCTTGAATAGTAGAGAAAGTTACTTGATGCAGGAGATCATACCTGAGAAAGAGATTCTCCCATTATCTTTTATATTTTCATTTCCTAGTTCTTGTCAGATGACCACTGATAGGATAGAACAGGATCTCATTCACCCCTCTCTACTACATTTTGCCCTTCTTATTTTAAAATGTCCTCTCTATTGATCAACTCTCCTCAGTCCTTCCTTATTGAAAGGCTTACTTATTCAATAAGAGACGATCATATTACTTTATTGTTTGACAGAAGGCAATCTAGTTTCATCATTGTTCGATGAAAGCCTTCTACTTCCCTTTCTTCCCCAGATATCTCCAATTTTTTCCAAAAATTAATTTCAATAACTATAAAAATTCTACTGCAGTAAGACCCCACTTAACACTGTTTCAATATAACATGTGTTTCGAATTCTATATTTTTTATTGATTAATTTTGGCGCAGTTTTTTTATACAAAATAATCCAAATTTCGATGGAAGTTCAAAGGCAAGACGAAGTGTCATGGATGTGATGTCTCGCTATCAGCAGTTGCTTGCTGAATGAAAGAGGAAAAAAGCAAACGATTTTTCATTAGATGATTCTTGATGAAAAACAAAAAGTGTCAAATGAAGAAGAACCTTTCTCATCACAAACCAATTATTTACTTGAATATTTTGAATACAAATCAATATTAGTAATAAATACCTATAATCAATGTAGTGCAATAGTAATAATATATGTTATAAAATAAAAAAGGTACGTATATTTTTTTATTCATTGTCCTGTTTCACTTATTCCCATTATTTATGTGTTATGATGGCTTTTTTGGAATGTATTCCCCATGTTAAATGGGGTCTTACTGTAATTAAAATAGCTGTTCAATTATTTTATTAAGGTTTGCTGTTATTTCACATAAAAAATTTCTTATTATATAAAAATCTCTGACTTAACAACAATTTATTTTATAATAGCAATTATTTATGACAGAAATATTTGCTTGTGACATCTGTTATCAATAAATTTGCAATAATGGCAACCATGCCAATCTACATCAGTTCTATAGTCAGTTCAGTGATTTTCAACATTTTTCAGTTTATGACACAATGAACAAGACATTAAAATTTTTAAGATACCACCAATGTTTTTAGAGAGATTTTATCATTTTATCAACTTTCTATTCTTCTTTGAAGTATTAGAAATAATTTGATCCCATGCATTCAATAGTTTTTTTGTTACAATTCTGCAAATCTAATCTACAACTTTAAACTTTCTTGACTTCAAATAAAACTTTTCACTCACTAGTTTCTAAATATATTAGTTGTTATAACCTTTTTCTTTCCTACAGTCACTCTCTTCCCCTTTGTTTCCTGTTCAGTTGGTTTAAATTCTTTCTTTCTCTTCTCTTGCTACCTGATCTTCTGCCATAATTTCTTTTCTGCATTGTACTTTATTTTCCTAATTTTATTATTGATTGCTTTATTTCCCAATTCCTTAGTGTTCACTCTCCCCCATCTTCACCAATATGTTCTTGTATAGCTACATTCCTTCTCCACACTTGAAAATGGTCTCCATGAGTTGAGACTGAAAGTGTTTGTGTTGTTTGTTTATTTATTCGTTTTATATATTTTATGTAACTTTTTGTATTTTTTACATAATTAACATCAAATCTTATATTAGAAATGTAGTGTATATTAGTGAATAACTAAACTGCTTACAAAAAGTATATAAGCTAATTAATTTTGATGCTATTTGCCATTATTAATATTTGCAATAAAATATTAAAAATAATGATATCCATTTTGATATGTAGTTCAAAAAGTTCTTTATTAAATATTAAATTTTTTTCGATACTTGAGAATATCAAAAGAAAAGTATTGATATTTATCTGATTGAACAGAAAGTTCTCGCACTTTTGGACGCATTTTATTTAGCCAAGAAAATTTTATGTACAGAATTGACTTCAATCATCAATGTAATCACCATTGTTGTTGACCACTTCCTGCCAATGCTTATGCAAGGAATGGATGCCATCTTGATAAAACTCTGGCAGCTGCACTGCAAAGAAGTAGGTCAGGTTGGCCTCCAAGTCGGCTTCATTGTTGAACTCCTTGCCAGCCAGGTGACAGTCAAGCGCGGCAAACAGATGGTAATCGGAGGGTGCAATATCAGGGCTATATGGCGGATGGGGCAAGACCTCCCAGTTCAGGTCCAGTAGCTTCTGGCGAGTCTGACTTGCCATTTGTAGCTGTACATTGTCATGCAGCAGGATGATGTTCCGGGCAGGTCTCTGCCAGTTTTGCTGCAGACGGTCGAGTTGTGGGCGAAAAGTGCAGGGGGGCGAAAAGTGCTGGGGGCGAAAAGTGCTGGGGTCGAAATGTCCTGGGGGCGAAATGTTCCGGGGACGAAATGATCCGGGGGCGAAATGTCCTGGGTCATGGTCTATAAATGTATATGGACAATTCTGAAAAAATTAATACTTCCAGAACATATTCCTTGTTTTTAAATAATTAAAAATACAGTATTGAAATATATCCTTTGCCATCAAAATTATCTTCAATAACATGATCTCTATGCCGAATTGTCATAAAGATCCATTAAATAGTTCCGTAGTTATTAAAGAGAAAAACAGAAGTTTGAATGTCTGCTGTTTTATTTACTACTTGATCTCACTTCAAATTTCACTTTAATGACTTGATCATCGTGACGAATTTTATAAAAATCAATAAGATACTTCATAAGCTATTAGGGAGAACATCAGAGGTTGGAACTTCCATTATTTTTAAATGGATAAAGAAACAATATCCTAATTGATATGTCAAACAGATCAACCTTCTAGGATTTAATCACTTTGTTAAATTTCATAAAAAATCCATCTTAATCACTTAAAAATATCTCAGAAGTTTGAATAGTTATATTATTAAAGGTTATAGCTGTAGGATTAAAAATATAACGTTAAGTTCACAAACGCCATATTTCATGAAAATTTATTAATTAGTTTAAAAATTAGTTTTAGGAATTAATAAATACGTTAATCTTATAAACTACACTTTCTTTTGAAAGTAGGTTAAAACAATATGTACTTACATTTTATCAAATTGTTTATTTGCCAAATCACAGTCTGGAGGTTTAAAGTCTCAAAACTCTGTTTATATATCTCTAAAATTATTTTTAGTTCTGTTCAAGTCTTTTAAAATGTTTTATCTATTTAGTTAAAATAGACAAAACTTCATGAGTTACATGAAGTTTTGGATTTTTCAAATGAAGATTAATAATGAATTATAACTCCATGACCTATTCTCGACGCATGAGTTAAATTGTTTCTTAATTTAATTGGAAACAATTTCTTTTTAATACAGATACAAAAATTTTAATGTGTGAATTATTTAAGTCTTAGGTTTCTCAATAAGACATTTTGTCATTTCTCAACAGAACATGTCAAATTTTCCGCCACTTTGCACATAAAACGATTATCATAGGATTATTTTCTCCACACAGATAAAATGTAACAAGGTTGACAAATTATCTACATATAAGTATTATTGATACATATAGTTTGTTCGATCTGTATCTTTGTTACTATAACTGTCACGCTTAAAACATCATAGAGCAAATGATATGAATAGTTGATCAGTTTTCAGTGGACATTTAACTCAATTAATATCATTCATACTTTTACAATTAATATTCATTATGTTCGTTTCTTCCAGCAATGTAGTATTTATATTTTTAAGGTTTTTTGAGTCCATTTAATCTTTGTTTATTATTCTATATTGTATCTAAACTATTAGATTTTTAATATATATATATATATATACTGTATATATATATGTTTTTGTGAGGAATCCCATGAAACTAGTCTGAAGTTTCATCGATATTCCATTTGTCATATTTTTCCGTTTAAAATAAAAAAAAAATTAAAAAATCATCAAATGCTCGAAATTAATTTATAGTTTTGACAAAAATTTCTACTATAAGGAAACTTTGATAACAGTACTAAAATAATGGAAAATTATTTCCTATGTAATATAAAAAATATATATATTTCCATTTTCCCCGAGTGCCTCTCTTTTTTTATTGCATACTATATTTCACTTTTTAAAACTATAGAAACTATTTTACATTATTTAAAAAATAAATTTAAGTTACCGGTACTTTTATTATTTTGAATCGAAGCAATCGATATCAAATGTACTGTAGCCTATATCATAATCAGTAATAATTCGATAATAATCAGAGAGAATATCGCTGATTATCGAATTATTACCGATTATGATATGCTGCATATTTATTTTGAATTATTATATTTCAAGAACTTAATTTTTTTTTCAAATTTTAATTACCCAACTTTGAAATAAAGTTAACAGAAATAATGAAATTTGAGCAATAACTGTATAATTCAAGGTAGCATTATTCAACCGTATTTCTAATACTATATATATTGTGTAGTTTACTTGAAACCAGGTTTATAGAAAAACTTTTCCTGAAAGATAATGATTGTACCCATTCTTTTTGTAGTTTTAGTAATTTTACAAACTTCAATTTCAAAATCACAAGTTTATGTTTATCCATATGGTTCTAAGATAATCTTCGTGGAGCCTCACGAAGATCCATTAAAAGTAGAAACTAAACGATGTTATTTTTACGACGAAAGGTATGAACGATCTTTATATAGCTTGACATAAGCTAATGTATTGTTTCATTCAACAGAACGTATTTTTGTCATTTTGATATGCTTACGAGCATAATCTTTATATAATATATTAATAAGTTTTTAAGAATTTAAAGAATAACCATTTTTTATTCTTGGTTAAGTTGTTTATGAAAAATTAAAATAAATTAGATAAATAAATTAAAAATAATGTAATGTTGTTGTTATTAATGATTTGTATATAATTTTAGAGATAATGATAATATTATTATAAAGAAAAGTGAAGATGTGGATGAAAATACCATCAAATTATTGAAATGCGAAAGCACAGATAAAAAAATCCGGATTAAGAGAGCAACTGAGAAATTTTTTAAACGACTTACTATTTTTCCAGGTAATTTGCTGAGAGTCTACCATATTTAATGAAGCATTTTCCTCTCTGTTCCTATTTTTCCATTCTATTGACTTTAGAAGTAGTTTGATAAAACGGGTTATTGTATAACCTGTATTTCAATATTAGTGGATAAACTACATATTATCTTTTTATTTATTTCAGCATGTTTAAATTTTCTAAATTCTAGGAACTAACTGGTGCGGAGCTGGTAACAAATCTGACGATATTGAAAATTTGGGAGCGTTAAATAAAACTGACAGTTGCTGCCGTCAACACGATCTATGCTTCGATACAATCATCGCTAACCAAACTAAATACGGATTAAAAAACAGCGGTTTAATAACACTGTGAGTGCTTAATTATTAACGATAAATGTTGCATGCGTACGATATGCATATGAAAACTTTTATTTTTAAACAGGAGCCACTGCGACTGTGATAACGAATTTTATCAATGTTTAAGGAAAGTTAACACACCAATTTCTCGTTCTATAGGAAGATTATATTTTAATTTACTAAGAATGAAATGTTTTCGTAAAGATTATCCTATCATAGGATGCAAAAAGGAGATCGGGTAGGTAATTATTTAAAATATTAAAGTAATAATAAATTTCTTAATATATATAGTTTAATTCTTATCTACTTTGTTTTTGCAGTATAATCAAGAGATGCGAAGAATATGAATTTGATGAACGAAAATCTAAAAAATGGCAAATGTTTGATCCAAAGAAGTTCTGAGTGTCATTAAGAGTTCCATTAGATTTTTTTTTAATAAATATGCTGAAACGTCTTTCTTTTGATCCTGTTTATTATATTTGGATTTACGAAGTTTTACAATTAATTTGAAAATTAATCAAAATACATAAAATGAGAAGTATAATTACTTCTTAATTACTATATAGATTTACGAGGTTTTACAATTAATTTGAAAATTAATCAAAATACATAAAATGAGAAGTATAATTACTTCTTAATTACTATCTCATTATTTACTTGTATTGCATACATAGCATTCAGTAAATTCCTAGAAATAACGGGATTCCTGATGAAAAATATAATACAACGTGAAAAATAAGAACACAGAAGAAACTATTCTTAGAAGTGGAAGAAAAAAAGGAGTTTGAACAGGATTAATCGCTTATTTTCAAATATATGTATGCTTATGATTAAGGATACCGGATTAAAATATGCATCATAAAAATAATTTTCAATAGCGTAGTTTATATGTTGAATGCCATAAAAATCTAGTAGTTATGTTGTTATTACAAGAAACCTCAGAAGTTTGAATACCTGCCATTTTAAAAACCGAATCTACAGGATTAATTAACCTTATTTCAAATTCAATTTATTTTCCTGATCATCATTCTAAATTTTATAGGAAGTAAGTAAATAGTTCGAAAGTTATTAGGTGAAAAATATTTTAAAGTTTGACCATTCACCATTATTAAATGGCTTTAGCTTAGAGTATTATGTTTAATGGTTTCCGAATGCCTCACATCCATAGGTTACATAAGAAATTTTCAGGATTATGCGTTTTTCCCTGGCCATAATATATATTATTTATTTTATGAAGTTGTTATTTTTTTTACTGATAAAGGAGTGCGTGATTAAAAAAACTTTGGAAACAATCAATATTCAGCGATATGCGGTCGAGGTCATTTTCAATGCCTGATCTATCTGCTAAACGTCGTAAAAATACAAAACTTAATTCAGATACATGATACATAAGAAAGAAAAATTTGAATGTCCGTCGTTTTAAATAATTGAAGTTAGGGCATCAAACGGCATTGAGATTAATTGTAATAGAAGAACATCAATACCAAATTTCATGAAAATTTACTAATTAATTCAAAAGTTATTTATAGTATACACACAGACAAGGGCGGATTGGGACATATTTTCAGTTCTGGCATTATCATGACAGCGTCCCACTAATTAGACTTGGTGTTAGGATAATTTGCCACATGGATATATCGTCGCAAGGACATTTCGTCTTAAGATGTAGAAAAAAAAAAGATAGGAGTATTTCAAAAAAATTAAATAATTTTTTTTATATATCTTTTTGCTATACTCCTGTCTTTATTTTATTTATATATCTTAATATCCTTGTGACGATATATCTGTAATATATATTAAATACATATTTTTTACAAAACAAAATTTTAACGAAAAATATAATTACCTAATTACCTAAAGTCTTTATTTGTGTGCAAATACTAAAATATTGATAAATTTGAATAAAAATGAGTGAAGAGGAATCTGAAATAAATATACATTATATTGAAAGTGCGATACGTGACATAAAAAAATCCGTTCATCGGCTGCCGGCCCATATTGTTACGACCGCATCGCCCTTATGGCCAGTCCTCCCCTGCACACAGACAAATGTATCACGATGATCTTATATCTTACTTTTCTTCGGAAACTAGGCTAAAAATGAAAAAAAATAATTAATTTAAAAGTAGCGATCGCCCCGTTTATTGGAGTCTCTGGATAAAATTTTTATTAGCCAAAAGCTTCGTTATTTTGTAATATTAAGTTAATATATTAATTTCTATATTTAAATTTAATTCAAAATTATAATTTTAAATGTATGATGCGAATTAATATCACTTCTAAATCATAATACAGTGGGTGATCGGTTAACGAACACTTTCGCGAAAGTGTTCGGATAACGAACACAAATTCGGATAACAAACACTTCACAGAACTGTGTGACCCGCGGACTGACGGAATGAGAGGTCACACAGGTAAAGCTGCGGCTTACCATCCTGGAGAATCCGAGTGCCACTCCTCTAATTTTTCAGGAGGAGTCCGGGCCTGGCACGTTGAACTTCATTCTTCAACCATCCGATTGACCCCATCATGGTGTTGGCCAGATTGTGATGAGCTCTTATAAGTGGCTGCCATCAGATAAAAATATCTCACGTATCTAACCTGACGGAATGATAGGTTTAGGCCTTGCACATTCGTGGACTTATAGGCAAGGATGGGAGAACAGTAGTTTTTCCCCGATTAAAATGAATTCGGAATAAACTTAAAACAAATCAAAGATTTATTAAAGAAGGTAAGAGAGAGATTTAACAATTTTTTGGTGTTAGAATGGCACCCGTACCAGGTTAAGGTCAACAGGCTTAAACAAATCAAAGATTTATTAAAGAAGGTAAGAGAGAGATTTTACAATATTTTAGTGTTAGAATGGCACCCATACCAGAGATCTCTACTACGACAATGCCATTAATCAGTTCCGAAAAATCCTGAAGAAGAAAGAAAAGCAATCGATATTGGACAGATTCTTTATCGGAAAATAAACTTAATAGATTAAAATGCAAGACTATGTATGTATATATTATTGTTATTACTATAAAAATAAATAAACGTAGTAAGAAATTATATAATTTTTATTTATGTTTTTTGTAAACGTAGTAAGAATTATATAATTTTTTATTTGTTTTTTTGAGTCTCCAGAACGAATTAATCAATTTCCCATAAAAACCTATGGTAAATCGATGATCGGTTAACGAACAGTTCGGGTAACGAACATTGTCTTGGAACGGATTATGTTCGCTAACCGATCACCCACTATAATGCTTAACAAAGAATTATTAATTTTATAGCTGATTATATTATTGTCGCGAAGGAAAAACAGAATCAGTTGAACAATCAGTTTAAAATTATTTTACATAGCTATTTACATATAAAATTTAGGTCATTGAAAAATTAATAATTTTATAACTGATAATTTTTAAATTGTCAATATAATCTATTGAGATAAATTTTTCAAGATAATTTTTTTAATGCAGAAAATAATAATATATAATCATTCTTGATAATATATTTTCGAATGAATTTAAATGTTGATAATTCATTCTAATAAAATATTATTAATGTTAATCATATTATAAATATATTATTTAAATATTGAATAATTCATTGGGAAAATATTCAGCAAAAAAAAATCTCGCTAGTTCAATATCGGTTTATTCAACATACTTGTTAATTTGAAGTAACTAGTCTTCAGGTTAAAGTATTTAATTTTTAATTATCGTTACGATGAATAATTCTAGATACGGTTAATTTTTAATTCGAAGCTGAATTCTATGGCAACAGTGACTTAAATCTTCATTATTTCGAAATTATTTTATTATAAACTGATGATTAACTGAAGATTTGGATAGAAGTTATTGCAAATATCTGCCAGATGGCTAAATGACATGGGACAAACCATTGTTTATTGTTGGTCCTTTCTCAAAAGTGAAGATTGCATACAAGAATTTAATTTTAATATTCAAATTTGGACAAACTATGAAACTTTTCCTCAAAATCATTATTTAATATATTTTGATCCATTACCGAGTTTGTAACCGGTCGGATGACCACGGCGGACTTCCATTCTGGAGTATCCGGATCTCACACTGTTTTTTTCAGAAGAGCTCCGGCCTCTGCTGCATTGAACCTCATTGTTCACTTGATGATTGACTCCACTGGGGTTTGGGCGGCTGTTGGTTGGCATAGAAATGCCCCGCCGCTTAGTACCTATCAGGTGGAAAGTGGGCTTAAAACATAGAAAGAAAAAAATCTCTTTGTGAGGTTGGCCTCATTGTTTGATAATTCGATCTCGTTTAAATATTTGATTGTTTGTTGATATCAAACCTAGATCATATTCTGAAAGAATTATCGGAATTATGGCAGAATATTCGAAAACTTAGTGATAGTTTAAAGATTTAATTTTTAATTTTGTGTTAATCCAGAATCAAAATTGTAAACATAAAGGCGAATGTAGAAAATTATCAAAGCACACAAATATTATATTTAAATTATCAATAAGTAGAAAGCAACCATTTTATTTAAAATTTATTTAATTATTAAATTTTATAGTTAATTTTAGTTATAGTACAGTTAATTCTTACTAAACGGCGGAGCATTTTCATGTTCACCAGAGCCACCTGGACTCCCTCCTGAGAAAATGGAAGGAGGACTCGGAAATTGAATGCGAATCCTTCGAATTGAAAGCACAACCGCCATCCATCCAGCCGACTAGCGCTAATGTCAGGTTGTCTGGCTGTCTTCGCTAACTTTTTGAAGTAATTAGTATATTTCTATGAAATTCTGTAGTGATATTCTAGTATTAATGGACGGCCCGAACGCATTTAATTTTTATCAAATTTTATTTTATATTTTTTGACAATAGATGGCGCTAAGTGTTAGCAACGTAGGAGTAATATACAGCTTACCTACCGTCAATATATCATAATAACGTCATAAATACCTTTAATTCGTGACATCTATGTTGGTTAAATCATCGTTAAAACTGAACACGAAAAGCCAATGGATTCCAAATGCTATAATAAATATAAAATAACGGACACATTCAAAAAGCAAACAATTAAGCGTTTTCAATTCTTTCTGGTGTATATATATATCAATATAAATATGCATATATTAATATACAGCGCGTTTTCGCAGGAAAAAGAAAGATACTGGGATTCTACAACAATCATTTTGTGAAAAATATATTTTTGAGAAAGTAATACAAGCACATGTAAAAATATTAAACATATTTTAATATATTTTATTGAATGGAAAGAATAGCATTGAATTATTTTTATATTAATTTTTCAGTTTTCCACTTATTAAATTAATATGAAACTAATTTATAGCTATATCTAAATCCATACAAAATATCGTAGAATATGTTTCTTGTTTCTCAATTGCTTCATTTACCACGATTGTCTATGGATAATCTATCACCAATCAGTCTAATTTTTTCTTTTGAGAAGAATCCCGTTCCCTTATTTCGTTTTTATGCTTACAGATTCTCCGTGATGTAATCTATGATATCTTATATGACGCCGTCAACTTCACTTTTTGTGATTGATCCGTGTTTCGTTATGGGTGAATTATTTCTATTCTCTGTAGTATTTGTAAATATTATAAATAAAATATATGAATAGCAACATATATAATCCCTATGACGGATGAAGCGAAGTCAAATTTAGATTATCGAAGCGGACTGCCGTTTTACAATGTTTTTCGATCTGTTTTTTTGTTTTACATAAACTAGTCTAAATTGAAGGTAAATTTTTGGTATTAATTCTTAAAAATCAAAAGAATTTATTTCATATAACATGATATTCATTCTTCATTACGGCATTTAACTATTTTAAATATATTTTGACTCTACCAAACTTTCATTTGGTTGCAATGAACAATTTAAATTTAAGAAAGGATTATTTTTCATTTTTAGTGTATTTTGTCCTTCTCTTTTCTGTTTGAAGTCGGTTTTATTTTTTTAAGTTTCTTAACTTCATTGTTTAGTTTTTATAAAGATATAAACAAGTTTACAAAAAACTGTTAGGGGACCAATGAAGAAATCTCCTCTATCGAATAAAAAATATCCCTTTTTACCTCTTTAAAAGTAAAATCTGTTAAAAAGCTTTCTAAAGATGTTAAAAAGACACCTTTATGTCAAAAAAAAAGAATATTATAACTCAACAAACACAGGAGATATGAAGGTCTCTATAATTCAGACCCGAATCTAGATTTACTCCTTTAGGGGTTGATTAGAGTAAAATCCTGTTTTTAAGTATTGTATGGGTAACTTTTTAAGGAAAAGTCAAATCGATATCTAATTGGGCTAAAGTTGGACTTGGGCCTAAGAGATATTGAGGAATCCGCAAAAGCACATTTTATCCCTTTTCACTCCCTTAAGAGTCGAATTTATAAAAATCCCTTCTTAGTGGGCGTCATGGAAGAAATATATATCCCAAATTTCATGTTTCTAAGTCTAGGAGTTTGAGCTGGGTATTGATGAGTCAGTCAGTCAGGACATTTGTTGTTATAAATAGACGGAAATATGCGAAGATATAACGTATCTCCCAAGTCTTCAGAAAAAAACCATGCTACATATAGTATATTATTTTATAACTAATTAAAGAGTGTTATTTATAAAATATTAAAAATAAAAGTGCAGTCTCTAAAGTATTAATATTTTTTAGGATCAAACATTTGCCATTCTTTAGATTTTCCTTCGTCGAAATCGTATTCTTCACATCTTTTTATTATACTGCAGAAAATAAAATATAATATAAATGTAAATTATCAAAAAAAAAAAAAAAAATGAATGTCAATACTTACTCTATCTCCTTCTTGCATCCTATAATTGGATAATCTTTGCGGAAACACTTCATTCTTAAGACATTAAAAAATAAATTTCCAATAGAAAACGAGACTGGAGAATCTACTTCTTTTAAGCATCGATAAAATTCATCGTCACAATCACAATGGCTCCTATAGAACCAAAATATTTTGAATTAAAATAAATATCATAACTATGGAACCTTACTATATTGTTTTTTCTTATTCAAAATAGTACTTACAATGTTGTTAATCCTGAATTTTTCAATCCATATTTAGTCTGATTCGCACCTATGACATCAAAACATTCATCGTGTTGCCTGCAACAATTATCTGATTCGTCAAATTTTCCGAGTTCGTAGTTATCTTCAGATTTATTTCCAGCACCGCACCAATTCGTACCTGAAAGAAGATTTTAAATTTATAAATCGAAAAGTAATCGATTAAAAATTGCAATATAGAAAATAATTGAAGTCGATAATTAAATTATTTAAAATTTCGACAAAGAAATAATTTACCTGGGAAGATTGTGAGCGTTTTAAGAATCTTATCCGTTGTCCTTTTACTGCGAGATTTTACATCTCCGTTGTCGCATTTCAGTAATTTAATAATATCTTCTTCGATATCTCCTTCTGTTATATAATTTTCAACATCACTGTAAATAATTAATTTAAGAGAATATTAATTAAAAAGTTTAATAACTTCTAAAATCTTAATTGACTGCACATTATTTTATCGAAACGAGTAACGTGTAACTATTATATTTTTGATAAAACTCTAAATGTTTTGTTAACTATATAACTTTCAATTTGGATATTTATTTATCAACAATTCTAAAATTAACATCCAAATGATCATATTTTCCTAAAAATATTTATTCTTAATTGCAAAACAAGTAAAAATTTAATATAAGTAAACATTTAAATTTATAATTTATTAAATTATTTCGAAATTTTTAAATAGAATTAATTTAATTTTAGTCACTAAAATTTTACTCCATTTTAAAATTTATAATTAAATGATCGACATTACATTAAATAGGATTACTTATCAAATTAATTAATGCATTAAAGTTTTGTAAGAACTCTTTTATACAAAATATAAATTTAGTTATATTTAATTAAATAGTGTATAAATCTTAATTGTTACGATAAATTTAAAATCTTTTTTATGTGAAGCTCTTGTGAGCACTCTTCCATTGCAATCTATTACTAGCTGAGGTAATTGGTTCTGCTGGAATAATACTTAAACAGTTTATTTTATGTAGATTATATTCTTTTTACTTAAAAAGCATAAAAATTCTTAAAAAAATTTTTATAATATGAAACTTGGGAACTTCTGTTTTTAAATTAAAAGCTGTCAAACTTATATACTAAAATATGCAGATTATTTTAAGATAACAATAATTAACATTCATTATTCTGCCATTATTTTCTTTCTTATAAGAAATTATGTAATGATTATAATTTCGTGTTGAACATTCACAGCTTTCGTGATTCTCGATAAATTATGATAATCTTGTTGAGCAACATCATGTATATGTAAATATGAATGACAATTATATTATATTCTAATATCAGTGGGTGATCGGTTAACGAACAGTTCGGATAGCGAACACTTTTTCGAAAGGTATTTTAACACATGTTCGGTTAACGAACACATGTTCGGATAACGAACACCTCATAGAACTAACTGTGGGACCCAGCTACGTGGGAAAGCTGTGGATCCGGGCCCGGCCCGTTAAAACCCATCCTTCAATCTTCCAGTTGACCCCATCATGGGTGTTGGTCAGCCTGTGATGATGGCGGCTCTATAAGTGGCCGCCGCCAGATAAAAATATTCCTTGAGGATATTTCGGCTTAACTAACCTAACGGAATGACAGGCTTACACCTTGCGCATTCGTGGACTTATGGGCAAGGATGGAAGAACAGTAGTTTTTCCCGAATAAAATGAACTCGGAGACAATGTAAAACAAATTAAAGATTTATTAAAGAAGGTAAGAGAGAGATTTTACAAGTTTTTGGTGTTAGAATGGCATCCACACCAGGTTAAGGTCAATAGACTTGGGGAACGACACCCATACCAGATTAAGGTCAATAGGCTTGGGGATCTGTATACCACGACAATGCTATTAATTACTTCCGAAAAATCCTGAAGGAGAAAGAAAAGCAATCGAAATTGGACAGATTCTTTATTGGAAAATGAACATATAGATCAAAATGCAAGACTATGTATGTATATATTATTGTTATTACATATAAATAAACATAGTAAGAAATTATATAATTTTTTATTTATGTTTTTTTTGGGTCTCCGGAACGAATTAATCAAATTCCCATAAAAACCTATGGTAAATCGATGATCGGTTAACGAACAATTCGGATAACGAACATTGTCTTGGAACGGATTATGCTCGTTAACCGATCACCCACTGTATTTATATCTCGAGGTATATTGCAAAGTGTTTTTAAGTGCAGTGTATGTAGGTTACTATAGAACCCAATTATCAAAATACAAAAAAAATAATAATAAAAAATAAAAACTAAAAAAAATATTAGTTTTAGGTATTAACATAGCTATAAGTCTTTTGCTAACTTAAGATTAGCTTCCTCTTAACATAGTTCTAGATATATTACTAACACAGTTCTAGGTCTATAATAACATAGTACTTAATATCTACTAACATAGTTCTAAGTTTCTACCTATTAACATAGAATAGATTATCAATACTCTTCTATATAGGGTTAGTTACTCATATGCGTCATCACGTCGATTGAATTAGAACGGTTCTTTGCTTCTTCTATATTTTTGCATTTATTTTTTGCCCATAACGGCTCCCTTAGTACTCTATTTGAGTGGTAAGGGGCAATCAAATTTTAGCCACAAAGCTTACCATACAAAAGAAAAACAGAAAAACCCAATTATCAAGATGGAGTCATTATTGTTGACTTAATAATTTGATTTTCAATTTTTGGTTTTCTAATGACTTTCCATTACTATATTTTGAATCGATATAATAATTATTTAATATTATATACAGTAATACTCTGAAGTTACGCGATACGTGGGACCGACGAAAATTGCGTAAGTCGGGATACAACTTTGCATTTAAATACATATAAATTTGGTTTAATTGGGATCCAAGGACTAAGAAAAACACTAGTTTAGAAGAAAAATTTTTAATAAAATTGCAGTTCTTTATACATATTAATACAAAATATTAAAAAGTAAATGAGTTACATAAAAAATTATTCACTTTTACTTAATTATCAGACCATAATTTCAGCATTTTTTCCATCTCAGTAATAATACCATGACTCACTTTTACTTAATTATCACACCATAATTTCAGCATTTTTTCCGTCTCAGTAATAATACCATGATGTTTACGAATTATGCTGGAGTTCAAGGATTGAGCATTTTTCACCTTATCCAGAACTTTTTCATTATCTTTTATGATTGTTCTTACTATGATTCCGGTAGCTCAAACGTCTTTGCCAATTCACAAATTTTCATTCTGATATCAAAATCCTTGATAATGTTAACTTTACATTCAAAAGATATCCTAATCCTTTTCTTACTAGGTGCAGGAGAATTAGATTTACTTCGTTTCGTCGACATAGGTTTTAAAGGTTTAGAAAATGTATAACAAAACAATCTTAACTTTCGTCGATCGTAGAATCGTAATCGTGCACGTAGAGTTTGAGCGAAACGTGTCCACTGCGTATCATAGCAAGATAGCATGCAGCATGTTGCCAAACGAAAAAATCAAGAACCGCGTAACTCCAAGTTCGAGTAAGTCGGAGTATTACTGTAATTCATTCAATATTCTATAGTGAGTGAACATATATCAAGTATGCCAAATACTAATCACTCAGTTATTTACTAATTTGATACCAGTTTTAATTATAACAGTAGGCCTATTTTTATCCTAAGATTTTAAGCAAAATACTGTATACAAATACGAGCATTGATATACGAAATGCCTAGATACAGTTTGTAAAGATACTTTAAGCATAGATAAGAAATTTTATGGTTAAAAGTGATATTTTTGAAAAAAAAAAAATGTATAAAGAAATTGTTTGATGAACATCTGATTCGCTTTTTAAGAAAATTAAATAGAAATAAAAAGAATTTACGCATCTCTTCATCTCGAAAAAAAAATGTATAAATAAATTGTTTGATGAACATTTGATTCGCTTTTTAAGAAAATTAAATAGAAATAAAAAGAATTTACGCATCTCTTCATCTCTAAACTGCGGAACACGAAACCGGATAAGTAGGGAATAAATTTAAGTAATTATAGTATTAAATATGTTATATATAATTACATAATTTTATTCTTGAAATTATAATGACAAACGTGCCAATATAACCTGTTTCTTAATTAAGATAAGTCTGAAAGATATGTGTATAGTGCTGTTCAGGTAAAGTGCAAGAGTTACCTATTAAATTTAATAAATATTTAAGTTTAATGAAAGTTTATTTTCTTTACATATACTGTATTACACAAAAAAATAAACTTTCATCAAACATAAGTAGTTCAGTATTTTCAATAGAAGAATCAACAAATCTGTTTGCTATAAAAATCTTTTCTTTACAATTACACAAAAACATAAACTTTCATTAAACATAAGTAGTTCAGTATTTTCAATAGAAGAATCAACAAATCTGTTTGCTATAAAAATCAACCCTTAAAATAAATAATTTTCAAACCCATAGCTGTCAAATTCATAGATTATTACTATAGAAACTATAATGGTGAAATTCGTATTAAAAAAATTATAATCATTATGCCTATTATAAACATTCAAGGTTAAAATTCTTACTTTTCGTTGTAGAAATAACACCTCCTGGTATTCACTTTAGAAGGGTCTTCATTAGGTTCTACCAATATTAATTTAGAGCCATATGGATAAACATAAACTTGAGATTCTGAAAAAGTAATTTTTATGATTGCCAGAGCGAATGTTAGCAGGAGCACAGACATTCTGTTTCAGGATAATGAAAAACAACTCCTATAAACATGTTTTTCTATCACTTCACCTTGAAAAGTGGTTACCTTGAACCAATCTGATTTCAAGGTAATTAATTATTATTCATCATTTTCCTTATAAACCAAGTATTGGTTTATACACGTGTATACGTAAGAGATTAGCACAAATATTATTGTAAAGGTTTTTATTATTTTATTCTAATAAATATAATTAAAAACAAAAACATATTGATTTTAAATTTCCAAGATTTTTTTGTAGTATTTGAGCTAAATAATATATAACAGCATTACTACTGTATAACTATTTAATCATCTGCCATTTTTAGACATATCTCAAGAATGAAACATTGTAAATCAGACTAAGAAAATTATTTTTCAGTTAAAATAGGTTTCTCTATTTTATGATTTCGATATGGCGTTTTTATAAATAAAAAGAATGTCATCTCTTTTTATTTCTATTACAGTATTAACAAATTATTTTTCTTTTAGGGACGGACTGGATTCGAGCCTGATCCTGTGGAGAGAAAGCTGTAGTTTTTTCATAGCTTATCGGATCGACAAACAGGAAGTTATAAGCGGTAGGCATAACAACACTCACCAAAGGCAACAACCTACATCTGTGTTGAAGTTGGTCTGTCAGGTGATATATGAAATGGATCGGTCTGGTTATCTTTTGATAAAATCTGGAGGTTTAATTTTATAAATTAGAATCCGATCCTTCAATTGGTTTTATCATGTGATTATTTGGCCACGATTTTTTATCAGCTTTATTCTATTAGAGTTCCAATTGTTTCAATTGGATTAGAATAATAATTTATTATTGTAGTCTGGATTGACCGTGTGAAAATTCCTCAGCTTTCCACTCGTAGGACTTGGAAATGTGTTCCTGGTCTCAATCAATCGATTATGAATGGTAACAATACAGGAATTTATATATATAAACTTTTAGGGAGAATGACACAATCAATATTAAGTGCAGATAATATAATATATAAATTAGACTGTACATGTAATGTATCGATACATATATTAGAGAAACAAAACGAGAAGTAAGAGTAAGATTAAATGAACATAATAGATAGGCCTACATAAGATTAAATCAATATAAATCGGGAATAGCAGTACATTGTTTAGGTAATAATTGTAAGATAAACAATAATTTTATACAAATATTAAAACAAGAAGGAAGTACACGAAACGATTATTTTATAAATTCTATTTTATTAAGAAAGAAACAATAAAAAATAAAAATTTATTAACAAATAATAATATAAATACACACTACATAAGTGTGGTAGAACATAATTTTTCCACCAGAAGGCTTTAAACCAGCGTTCCCAAAGTGATCTATATCGACCTCCAGGGGTCGACAATGACCTGCAAGGGGTCCATGTCAATGAAAAAAAACACATTTGAAGTTGATGAATTTGTAAAAATTCAATATTGGCTAAGCAGGGGGTCTACCCAAAACTGAAAAACATGGCAAGTGATCTACGAGACAAAAAAGTTTGGGGACCACTGCTTTAAACAGTAATTTATATAGTAGTAATAAATGCAAATTATAATGTTAATATAATGTGTATAATTTAATTTAATTATATAAATTTATCCCCATATAAATATAAAAATATAATTTATGTTTTAGAAAATTTAAGGTATTATTTGTTAAAAATATGTAACTGAAGGAATGGAATAAAAATTAAGAATATGGGCTCATAATTTCTCCAACTTTTAATAAATAATATAAACAGTATATATAGAGTAAGTCCGGGATAGATGAACACCTATATAATTTTTTAAAAATAAAACATATAAAATTATTAAAATGTTTGCATTCAATTGATATGATTTTCTATGGGAGTTCAGTAAGCATAGTCTATCTGCAAAATGTTTCACCGAAAATTGGCTTCTAAAGTTAATTTATATATTCTAATTTATATTTATTAGATTATGCTATATTTCATTGCTTAAAATTTTTGCACCTTGGTTTTGAAATAAGATGAAGACTGCATATCGATTAAAAAAAAAATGCAAAATTTGTTACAAAAAATAGTTTCGTAACTTAGTCTAATAACTTTTCATGATTTATAATTCCTTTATGATTTATTAAAAAATTTAAAATTTGTTATAATTATGTAATAATTCTTATAGATAGTCAACTTTTTAAATAATAAATTGTATTTATCATCAATTGTCCAGTATTGTTGTATTTACTAGCCTAAGTCTCATTTTTTTGTATTATCGAACTAAAACTGTAGGAGGAAATTACGCGAATTTTATCATAAATTCATATATTAAAACAAATTTTAAAACAATATTAAAGATGTGATATACTTATTCTAAAATCAATTTATAAAAAATTATTTTAATCAATACAAATGAAGAGGAAAATTTAAACTCCAAAAAAGAACTGAAATGGAATATTATACTTTTTCGCGTCGCGTCTTCCGACGCGCATCACGCGATGTGACAAAGCAAGTCATTTTCACTTAAAAAAAATCTCTTTTATAATCTTTCGTTATGGATATTCTGTTAAAATATAAAATTTTTTAATCAGCTAATAAATCGTTGAAATGCAAATGAATACGTATATTGGCATGTTTTTTTTTTACATTTTTACACCCTTTTCTAATCAGCGAGATTACTAAGAGGCGAGGCCAATTTCAACCACGTACTCTGGAGAGGGCGGATGGTGAAGGCCCGGGATCGCCAGGCCAGGCCCAGAACTCCGAAAATACTTTTCAGGAGATACCGAGCCCAGGTTTTCGGGCATGGCACGCCAACGCATTACCACTCGACTCTCCGGCCGTCATATTGCCGTGTTAAAAACAGGTAGAACAAAAACGATTAACCGATATTTCGAAAATATTGGAAATGAACAGGAGAAAACAAAAATCAATGATACAAAGATTGTATGTGACATCTGTATGTACAAATTTTGTCACATACAATACATTGTTCGCAAGAAACACGATCAATCGGAAAACATCAAAACGCGTGCGAGGCGTGAGAAGTAGCCTGATAAAGCATTAATTTGCATTTTTCGTTTATTGTTTAGATCCATCAATAAGAAAATCATGCTTACTTCCCTGATATAGATTGATATTTCAAAATACTCAAAACAAAATCATTATACATGTAAAGTTTTGCATAGATTTGTTTGAATAATCCATCAACTTTTCATCGAATTATAGTGTAGTATTCAAGAAAAATTGAAAAATACTCTTCTATGCAATAAATTCAATTTCTTAGCATGATTTCTATTTAACTCAATAGTTTAGTTTATTATCATTGAACTACCGAGCTATAACTGAAAGCATCATTTTTATCTTAAACAAACTCTTTTTATTGTGATTGACTTTTTACTAATTGTTTTTCATCGAGAAAAATTTTTGATTAACTCATCAGTAATAGCGAATACTTTTGATATTAGGAAGAGGGACTGAAATTTATCTGGAAAGTAATTGGTAGAAGATAACATACTTACCATGCATTCATTAAAAATGTTATTTATTTATTTAATGAATGAAAATAGCTTTCATTCATATATAAATGTTTTGATTTTGTTTTAATTTTGAATGTTTTTTATATAAATATCTATTAGAAATAAATCGATATTACAAAATAATAATTACATATTTTAATAAAATTTAATTATTTTTCTCTTTTAATCATTATTTTAAGATTTTATCGTTAATCATAGATAAAAATTCGTTTATTCATCGAATTTTGAAAAACAAGTAACCGGCTAAATTTAGAAACCAGAAAAACAGAAAATAAAAATTATCTATAATTCTGAAGATCAACTCAACAAAGAAAGAGATATTTTAAATTCACAAAATTCAGTAATAATATCTTGATTTAAAATATAAAAGAACATTATGAAATGAGGTTTACAGCACATGTTTTATTATTCTCTAGCGTTAAACTATGACGGAAAGGAAAATATTCAACACCAAATATTTGACTCACCTACTTAAGCAAATGGAATTATTTTTGACTTCTGTCCGCTAATTTTCTGAAGAATAACAAGTAGTTTTGTATACTGTATTTTATTACTATGTATGCTCCGAAAACAAGGAAACTACTTAATTATCTTAAAAATCATTTAAATTTCAGTTACTTTAACAAGATATTCCCAGGAAATAATTAAATTTTTCCATGTTGGTATTACATTTTCAAATTGTATAAGTGTTTCTATATTATTATTATTATTATTATTGAAATATTTGAATTATTTTACAATATTTTCTCTTCTTATAAACATATGATGCATTTATTATATAATGCAAATATTTAAATAATATCTTTTGTTTCTCAGCTTTTTATGATTTTTGTTTATTACATAATTTATTGAAACTTATAATTAATTTAATATTTTTAGATGTATGTGTGTGGGAAAAATAATTTACGCGATTTTCGAAATGTCAAACAACAGTTAAACTAACAAGCACTTTCCAAGCTGAATAATTTGATACATCGCGCCATCTTTCGGTTAATTTTTTAAAATTTTACTGATAATTGGACTATTCAATATTTTCATAGAATGCTTACTTTAAAAACGTATTTAATAATACAATTATATCGGTAGGCTATGAGAAAGAATTTTTATCAGCTTTGATAGTTATAGCTTTTATCGATTAGCAGATTATGCAAACCAAGAGTCCAAAATAAATACAAGGTTATGGCTTAAATGTCTGGCATACACAAATTTAAAGTTTTGCTTTTATTATTACAATTCTATGTTTTAATTGCATTTAATGCCTTTTGTATTATATATGGAATGATATGACAAAAGTTTCTACAAGATTAATTATTTTGTCATGATGACCATTCACGTATTTAAATAACCCATTAATTAATAAGGGAGTTGTGCAATGGGAAGATATTAAAATTTAAAATTTCTACAGGATTAATTATTTTGTCATGATGACCATTTACGTATTTTCTTCTTCTTCTTCTTCACTTAATAATATGGAGGCTATAGCTCGAGCTTTTTCCTCCAATGACGAAATACGTATTTAAATAACCCATTAATTAATAAGGGAGTTGTGCAATGGGAAGATATTAAAATTCTAACCTAAATTAGTAATATTAAAGGTTAAATCTGAATATCGAAGTATAATTATCATATTTTTATTTAAACAAAAACAAAAGTAAGCTTGTTTTCATTACTATTTTAAGAAAAACAGTATTTCTACATAATATTAAAAAAATAAATAATAATAAAAATTCTTATCAAAACAGAGAAAAATAATCATTAGCAATCTCCGAGAGATGTGAGTGGAATTCAGCCAGTCATACATATAGTATATAATGTGTGTATTCATCACACATTACACTTTTACATAAAGGATTCATCTTGCTGACTCACTTTTACAGTACATACAAGATTCATCTTGCTGATTCGTCCTCTATCTGGGCTTTTCATTGCTTTTGATAAATCTTTTAATATATTTATTTAATCAGTTTTATTTTATTTATGGATTACTATTTATCAATTAGTATTTTTATACATATTTTACGCCCCCTTTCCAATCAGGGAGATTACTAAGGGGGTAGGGGCAGTTCCAACCACGTGCTGCACCCACACTCGTGGAGGGGGGCCGGATGGTGAAGGACGGGGATCACCGGTCCGGGCTCAATACCCCGAAAAAATTCGGGATCAGACCCGGGTCCTCCTGCGTGGCACGCCGACAGCGTTACTGGGCTCAGTACCCCGAAAAAATTCGGGATCAGACCCAGGTCCTCCTGCGTGGCACGCCGACAGCGTTACCACTCGGCCATCCAGTTTTCTATTATATTTCATAATATCATTTATAAAAATAAAAGAATTTGTAATATAAAAAAGTGCTTTTTTTAAAATTAACAAAATTTAATAAGCATAAATTTTTAAGAACTTTTTAAATGAAATTTAGCTGGAATGCTTTACAATAATAATTAATATTTAAATAATTTTCTATAATTCCATCTAACAAATCTATTTGATTACTCAGCCTCTTCATTATTCTAAACATTTTTTTTTAAAGAAAAAGTCTTTAAATAAATGTAAAAATATAACAATACAGGAATCCCTTGATTAGTGCGGATTTGAATATTTCGGTTTTGATTAGTGCTGCATAAATAATTTGAGACTATCCCTTGATATAAACAGTGCGTATTAAACATTTTTTTTTTAATGCAAAAGTCTTTAAATAAGTGTAAAAATATATCAATACAGGAATCCCTTGATTAGTGCGGATTTGAATATTGCGGTTTTGATTAGTGCTGCATAAATAATTTGAGACTATCCCTTGATATACACAGTGCGTCCCATAAGTTTTAAGACTGGCTATAAAATCGGTACTACTACTAGCTATTTTCATGAAATCTTGGGAATTACTTACTACAGCCTTCCTTTCCTCCTATACGAAGTTTCAAGTCCATCGGACCACATGCAACTGTTTAGTAGCAGTTCGCGTGGTAGTATCAAGGTAGTTGCTGTTATAATTTCGCGATGAATAAAAATAGGGAACAACGTGTTGCGATTAAATTCTCTTTCAAAGCCGGCAAAAGTGCAACGAAAACTTTCGAAAAGTTGAAAGTGGCTTACGCTGGATCTGTTATGTCTCTTTTTCGGTGGTACAACCTTACAAATTTTTTGCGAAGGGTAGAGAGTCGGTTGAAGACGTGGAAAGGTGTTGGTCATTTTTGCGAAGGGCAGAGAGTCGGTTGAAGACGTGGAAAGGTGTTGGTCATTTTTTTCGACTCCAAAGGCATCGTCCACAAAGAATTTGTCCCTCAAGGTACTACTGTTAATGCTGCATTCTACCAACAAATTCTGGATCGCCTTTGCAAAAGAATTGCGCGTGTTGGACTTGAGTTGTGGAGAGATCGTTCTTTTTTCCTCTTGCACGATAACGCACCAGCTCATACCGCGGCAATTAACACCCAATTTTTGGCCAAAAAAATGATTCCTGTGCTCAGCCACCCACCGTACTCGCCTGATTTGTGTCCCCCTGACTATTTCCTGTTCCCCAAATTAAAGATGGATTTGAAAGGGGACCATTTTGCGACGATTGATGAGATACAAGAAGCCGTGAGAGTCCCCCTGACTATTTCCTGTTCCCCAATTTAAAGATGGATTTGAAAGGGGACCATTTTGCGACGATTGATGAGATACAAGAAGCCGTGACAACGAGGTTAAACAGTATTCCAAAAGATTTTTTGAAAGCCATGAAAAAATTGAAAGATCGTGCAAACATGTGTATTACTTCTAATGGAGACTATTTTGAATAAAAAATTTGTTGAAAAAATTTTTGTAATTTTTTTGCGTGTTTTATAGCCACAACCTTTAAAACTTATGGGACGCACTGTGTATGCGGTGCCAGATTTGATCAGTACGCTTCAAGTGCGATTTTTTTTTTTTTTGCAAACCTCTGAAGAGTTGCCAACTGAATCTTGGGGATTGTAGTTTACATGATTAGAGCACTGCAACAAATTTGTTTATTTATTTATTTGTTTTAATTCTGTTAATATTATGACTTTCATCATCTAATTGTTACTTTTTAAATTCGTTCGTAATTTTACTTATTAATAAATTTAGCGTGAATGGAACCTACCTAATAATAGCCATTACAATATTATATAGCCAGCCTTGCCTTTTTCTTCTCCAGTACTTGATATCTACGGACCTGCAATTCCCATTGGTTTTTTAGTTTGATTAGTGCGGTTTTGATATATGCGGTGTATTGGATTTTGATATCTTCCAGGATTCATTATAATTATTCCCATTGATTTTTTAGTTTGATTAGTGCAGTTTTGATATATGCGGTGTATTGCGAGGATTTATTAAGCGCACTAATTAAGAGATTCCTGTATTTCAGAAAATAGAAAGATTGTCAATTTTGTCTTTCTACATAAAGTTACAAAAATTGTCCGTTATCTTCTCTGTAACTTCTTGGATTCTAATACAATATCAGTGCTAAATCCTCGAACCCCACAAAAAATATTTATTCAATTCTAGAGAATTGCTAAATGGCGTGATTTGCGATTTAAAATACGCAGATCACTTACGCGATAAATAACTTTTTTGCTAACTAATTAATGATAAATAATGAATTGCAGTAAGATCCTATCGCATATAAAGCGTCAGCCATTCTAATATACAGAGGTATTGCTTGAGATTTCAAATTTTAACGAAGCAAAGCGTTGTTCTACTGTGCTTTTTATTTTGACTTGCTTATGAAAATCAAAACAGCAGTTCGTATCAATTAAAATATAACGCAATTTATCATCTGTATAATAGAAGTAAAGTGAAATATTAACATGTAAGTATTCATACGTAAAAGTTTTTATTTCTCAATTTAGATACTAATTTAAGTTATAATCAATTTTATCATTATATAGGATGATTATTTTTTTAATAACTGTCGGGATTCTACCATTTTGTGTTTTATCATCGAAAGAAAACAATGCCTCTGTTATATGGAACCATAGATGGGACCCAAAAGCAATGGAATTCTTTATTAAGAATTCCATAGTAGACAACGCTGTCGCTTGGGGTAGTTTTAAAAACAATATTAATGTAACAGGGTAAGAAAAGTATTTTTATAAATTAAATTTTAATTTAAATTTAAAATAAGTATTATATTTTAATAGGTTTAATATATATGAATTCATGTAAAGTAGAGGTGTTCAACCTTTTGGCTTCCTTGGGCCACATTTGAAGAAAAAGAATTGTCTCGGGCCGCATATAAAATATACTAATTCTAACTATAGTTTTAAAGAAAAAAAGCTAGTAAATAATGTACAATATATATATAATATATACAGTATATATAAATATATATACAGTATATATATATGCACCATGACAATTAAGCAAAAATGTGGTAGCATAATAATCTTTAATTTTCTTTTCGTTCAGAAACATTGAGTATATCAAAAAGTTTTAATTACTGAAATAAGATATATTTTAGAAAATGGAGATAGGAAATGTAGATTGATATTTAAATAACAAAAACTTCATTAAATGCATAAATATCTCAATGTTTTGAGGAAGTTTACGATTTTATGTTGGGCCGCCAGTTGGACAATCTTGATCTAGATCAGGGGTGTTCAAACCGTCAATCGCGAAGCAATTTTTGGTCGATCTCTTGTTTATTTCTTCCAAGTTGATTCCTCCTTACAAATTTAATTAAAACTGAAAACATAATAATTTATTTATCATTATCTTATATTAGAGTATTTCTTAATTCTTTTTAAGGGTATTGCTATTGCTTGTTTATTTTTCGTTAAAACTGTGAAATCACTAATTTTATTATCATTTGTAAATACAGTATACACATAAAAAGTTTCCAATATTTTTTAATTCTTTTTAAGGGTATTGCTATTGCTTATTTATTTTTCGTTAAAACTGTAAAATCACTAATTTTATTATCATTTGTAAATACAGTATACACATAAAAAGTTTCCAATATTAACTGATATTGCGCAAAAAATTCTGTCGTGTTCCGGATCGACATACTTATCATAATCCGCTTTTTCAAATATAAATGTCAAAAAAAAAAAAATCAAGAAACCAAATTACAAATGATCATTTGGATAATTGTCTGCCACTGGCCACTTCATATCAACCTGACAATATTTGTTTTTATTTCAATATATTTGTTTTATTTGTTGAAAAAATAATTAAGTGATATGTAAATTTTTAAATACACAAATAAAGTTTTTAGGACTGAGAGAGGGGATCCTCCGAAATGAGTGAGTGCATTTAACTGCATTGTTGTACGTAATCAGGTATCAAGTTGAGGGAACGTGAACGTTATCTTTATAAGCGAGTAGACCGCCGAATAATTTAGTACAGAAAAGCAGCTTGCATAGTAAAAAAGGTTGAACACCTCTGATCTAGATTATTGTGAATTCCTGAGAAAAAAGTGAATCTCGAATATTATGATCACATGGATATTATAATTATAATTGTTGTATTGTCATATTTATTAATTTTTTTATTTCATTGATAATTGAAATCTAGAAAATGCGTGATTATCATTATTATTTTTCAGATGGTCATATTTGGAAATACATACAAATGACTCATATCCCGATATCATTCAAGCTTATGCTGCTGGTCTTGTAGAAGGATATTTGACATCTGATTTGATGAGTATGCATTGGAATAATTTATATGCCAATTATTGTTCCGATCCGAAACAATGCAAAAAACTGAAAAACTTTTTAGAAATTAATATGAATTTTATGAAAACAGCAATTGAGCTATACAGACAAAACTCATATTGGAATCAGGTAAGAAATTTCTAACATTGTAAATGTTTAGATTAAAACATTTACTTGTTTTTAATAACTCAATATAATATTGTTTATTTGGATATAATGAAAGTTGATGTGGACATATAAAAATGAAAATCCATAAACTCTTCAGTTATCTTCGTTAATCATTTATTGAATATTCAGATAGATTTTAGATTATGTGAATATTTTGTACATCGTAAAACATACAATATCAAGATAAATATAAAAATTTCTTTTATAAATTAAACAATATTCTGTAAACACAATACTTTAAATTCTTACTAGCAAATCATTTCTGACAAATAATATTCCTCATTTTTTAATATATAATCATATTATCCATATTTGCGTCGTGTTATGTCGTTCTGATGTCATGTTTTCGTGCTTATCTGTATTGTCGATATTGTGCCGCTATAATGACGTAGCGATGTCGAATGCAAGGATGGTTTCATTTTCGGGATTCTCTTATCAATGCAAGAATTATTAATCAAACGATACATGCATCTTAGAATTATTTCTTCGAACATTAATAGTATTTAAGGACTCATCATCACTTGAATTTAAATTAAAGCTTATACGGATGTTTTTGTCGTAGCTTCAAAATGTTCAAATTATGGGGGCAATTTGGATCAAGTTTGGCTTTGCAATGCTGACAGTTATCGGTTGGATGGCTGCGGGAGAAGCGTGCTATGCTTCCACCCTGAAGAATCTGGATTCAATTTCCGGTCCTATATCTCCAGTTTTTTCAGGAAAGGTCCTGATCGTCCCGTTGAACCCCATCCTCCACCTGACGGCTGATCAATCCATGTGAGAACTGTAATGTCCCGCCTGTTTGTACCTAAACGGTAGAAAGCGACATAAAACTACAGAGCAAAAAATGCTCATATTTAAATGTGGAAATGAATATAACAAATTTTCATGGTCCAAGTTTCATTTTCTGGGAATTATGATACCAAAAAAAAAGACATTACATTTATTAATTATGCGCTAGACTGAAGACTGGAATGGAAAATGGATTCTTTTCGACTCAGAGTCTGGAAATGATTTGCAATGCGAAGAATCGAATTTTTAATGACGTCACGTGACATCTGTAATGAACCAGAGCTATATTAATTATTGAAAAATAGAGATTTCAATTATAATTAATTAGTACATATTTAGAACAAAGTTAGAATTTATGATGAGCTTTTAGTTTTGGTTAAAAATTTACATTTAATTTTAAGATCTCCAGATGACGGTTCAATCGTTTCATCAAAAGTCATTTGCTTACCATGGATCCCTTGCCATGAATTTCTTTCTTTCAACGATCGTTGATTTCTTTCAGTCTGAGAATTGAGTAAATTCATTGGATTTATTTAACAGATTAAATTATACTACACATTACTCGCTCATAAAAATGAGCGAAATAATATCACTGGAAAAACTCCTCCGAACTCATATAGAGAATCATTCAATTGTATCACATATATCGATGATTGTATCATTTGTAATCATCAGGTTATCGTTCATGGTATCATTAGATGGCGGCTATTATTATATTACAATGCCATCTGAGGAGTTTTTCTTTTTAGAGGAACTACAATTTTAATTTAATTTTTATTCCTTAATTTTTAAATTATTGATAATATAAAAAAATTTGGCTGTCGTAGAAATCCGAAGATTAGAACTTTGTAATGATGTTCTATTTATAGAAATCAATACAGTTGTTCTACTGTAAAAAGGATATCCATACATCTAACCAGCCAAATATATTGTATATGATGATCGATTAATTTAAAAATAATCAAATTTTAAACGTTAAAAAATATGTTTGCGCGATATGAATACAACTGACAAATGAATAGTAATCAAACGATGAAAGTAAAAGTTTACCAATCACGAAAAGTTCTGGAATTTATATAAATCATCATTGGATTTTATATAAATATATCATTGTATATCTTTTTTGAATTAAACAAACTGAAATAGTCTGAAAAGAAACAGGACTAAAAATTTATTAAAAAGAAAAAAAATTAAATTTTAATTTTTAATTATTAAATTTATTAAAATACATAAAATTGATTAATAAAAGAATATTGCATGAATTTTCTAATCATAAGATAATGTTTATTTGAATTTTATTAATTTAAAATTACTTTTAGGTTGAATTAATACTACAACAACTTCAGGGATTAGAAGACGCATATAAGAAAAATATTTCTATACCTCTAATAAGGCCAGATTTAACGGGTGTTATGTAAGTACAGTTCTTCAATTAAAACAATTATTCATAATACAATAAATTTTTATTTTCACGTTTTAGTGTCATATAATTGAAATTCATTTCGAATCTGAAATATATAATTTAGCTTATCAAAGTTCTGTAACTTGAAGTTTTTATTGGTATTTCTAGTAATTTTATAAGAATATTATCTTAGTCTATGATCATTTTTACTCTGGCGAATCGCTGAATGGAGTAAAAACCAGATATTTGTTTTGGCTTTGTTATATAAACGCAGGGCCGCCGAGAGAAATTTTCGGGCTCGTGACAAGTCTGTGGTCAGGGCCCCACTTAAAAAAGTATATCACTTTGGTTTAATAAAAAAGTTATATAAAACATTAAACATTTATTTAAAAAAAGTGTAAAATAAATTCAAAATTCGATACATTACATACACAGATTTCTGTGATTATATATCATACAAAATACAAATAAACTATTAAATAAAAAGAGAATTTTTAAAGTTTTTCATCGAAGGTTTTTGAATTTTTTTTGCCTCATCTAAGATGAAGTCTAAAATTGTTTATTTTGACACAACTGCTTTGGGTGGTAGATAGTACGCTCTTGAGGCGGCATGCGAACTATCGGACACGTTATGTGACACGTCGGGGTCGACGGTCGGGCCCTTTTCGATGCAAGCCCAGTGACAAAAGTCTCGATTTTACCCCCTCTCGGCGGCCCTGTATAAACAGTCAATCACAAATCTGCCTATGGCAATAAGATAAATCTTTAAAATTGCAATAAAATGAATAATTTTTATATATTTTATTGATCTATGTGTTATTTTAGGTTTATATGCCTGTTTTGAGTATTATTCTGTGATTAGTTTCAGATAATTTTCTTTTAGAAATATAAAGTTAGTAGAAGTGACACGGATAAACCAAGTAACTTATTAGTTTATTGACTCGAAGACGTCATAAAGCCAAAATAGGCCAAAATAATTAATTTATCACTATGAAATTTTTAGGATACAAATTCGCAGAATTTTTTTTAATTCTCGAGATTTATAAGAATTTTTATCGAGAATCGGGAATCAGATTTTTCCAGAGAAGTTCGCTTCCGTCCTTTTGAATTCCATCCTTTACTTTCTAGTTGACCGTACTGTTGTGACCCTAAAATAATGATAAAAAATTCTCGTGAATCGAGGATGAAATTTTCTTGTAAATCTCAAGATTTCTCGAGACGGAAATATCGAGCAATCACTAATTAACAGTAAGGGTCACTTGTGACTACACTAATTAATAGTAGGGTCACAACAGTACGGTCAACTAGAAAATTAAGGATGGAATTCAAAAGGACGGAAGCGAACTTCTTTGGAAAAATCTGATGGTCTATAAATTAGGATCTTCGAGATGGTAAAGTGCTTTATCACGTGACAGTTCTATGTTATGGAAATTAGAAGTAGAATAAATATGATATTAACAATTAGATATGATAAGCATACTCAGTGGCTATCAGAAAAGGGGGCAAGAGGGGCGGCTGCCCCGGGCCTCACAATTTTAGAGGCCTCAATTTATAACTCAATATGTTAGAAAAAATAGATTTGTATATTTTTTATTGTTTGAGCTTTACTGTTTGTCAAAATTTAAAATTCTCTATCAATGTTTTCACTTTTCTCGTACACTTACCACTATATATTTGTCAATTTGGTCTTTTTTCTTTTTTTTTTTTGGAAGGACTTCAAAAATATTAGTTGCCTTGGGCATCGCATATTCTTTGAAAGTCCCTAAGTATATTATATTATTTAATCTGCTAAAAGAATACACACAAAATGTTTTTTAACTAGCACATTTGATTTATGTCCGCTGAATGACCATGATAAATCAGTCCCTTACCACTTTGCAGGAATTAGATTCAATTGTTTAGTCTCATGCCTCCAGTTTTTCAGGCGTTCCAGTTGAACACTATTCTTGAAACTTCGGATTTACACCATCATGAATGATGGTCAACCTGAGATAGGTTTTAAAAATGGTTACTGCCTAAGATTTATATTAAATGATTTGGCGGAATTAATCCAATTTAACCTGATTTAATCTTTTGATTTATTGACTAAACTATTTTTGCACTTATTTTAAATTAAGTACATTAAGATAGGCGCAATTATTAATAATTTTTGTGAGAATTCACAACATATTTCCAAAGTGTCTTGTGTTTAAATATCGTACTTTTGAGACCAGTGTGAGAATCCGCAGCGGCTGGACGATTAAAAATGTGATTCGAAATAATATGAAATTTACTAATAACTGACTCAGGGATCCAAGATAGGAGAATTGATTAGGAAATGCATATAAAACAAATAACAAATATTTATTTAAAACAAATAGGAAATAAAATTTAAGATTAATCTATTTCGTTAAAACTAATTGCCATATCAATCAAGCGGGTCAAAGATTGAAGTATACAATACAGATCTATAATTTAACGAGATTTTATAGATTTCTCCTGAACAATAAAGAGCGAGTAAAACAGAAATCTTCTACTTCATTCCTCCATTATCTTTTATATCTTCATCCTTAGTCGACGTCAGAAGACCACAGACGGAACGAGATACGGATTCACCCTTCTATATTTTCTTCCATTTTATTTTTCAATATTTTTTTATCTCTCTTGACCGACTCTCGCCTGTCCTTCTACGAATGCCAACTTATCATTTTTATTATTCTACGAGAGACAATCACATTACCTTATTGTTTGACAGAAGCCGATCTATTTTCATCACTGTTTAATGGAATCGATCCTTCTACTTCTTTTCTCTTCCCCAGACATCTCCAGTTTTTTAGCCAAATATTAATTTCAATAATTATAAAATTTTATCAATTAAAATAGCTATTCAATTAACTTATTAAGGTTCTCTGGATTCTACACTTTGGCTAAAAATAAAGTTTTATACTTAATGAATTTACAGAAATATTTGTATCTAAAATTATTTAAAACTTTTTCTAGATTATTTAATCTGTTTGATGAATTGGAAGACATAGCATACGTAGTTTCTAAATCGAAAAATGAAACATCCTTAGGTAGCCATTGTTCAGCATTAATAAAACTCTTGCCCAACTTCGAAGATCTCTATGTAGGCCATACTACCTGGAGCTCTTATCAAACCATGTTAAGAATAAATAAAAAATATGTTTTTCCATTCAAGACTTCTGCTTTACCAGGTTAATATTGCTAAATATAAAAAGTGTTTTTAAATATTTACATTAAGTTTTTATTTTTATATGTAAGATTTCTTTATATCATAGGTAGCACCAAAATTCCAGGCCATACAATGAGTTTTTCTTCATATCCAGGAACTATATTTTCAGCAGATGACTTTTATATCATATCTTCTGGATTAGTAAGTCTTCTTTGGTTATATTTTAATATTCTTCAAATTCGTTCCATTCTATTCTGTTACTGACATTTAAAAAAACTAAGCATTAGTTTTTAAATTTTGATACTTTAAATAAAAAATAATAATAATGAATACAAACGAATACTAATTTTCTAGGTGGTCTTGGAAACCACAATTACAAATAACAATGAAAATCTATGGGTATACATTCAACCAGATAAAATTATCTTTGAATGGATTCGAAACATTGTTGCTAATAGATTAGCTACAACTGGTATAGAATGGGCTCATTATTTTAAATTCTTTAACAGTGGCACGTAAGTATTTTATATCGTATTTAATCGTATTTATGAGCTACTGCACTTCACAATTTTAAGCATTAATATTTAATACAGGGTAATCAAAAAGTTATTGTGTACCTATGTTACAAATGATAAAATTAAATTTTTTTAATTGATTTCAAAAGATGTCTGGCCATTATGATCACCGATCATATCACATGATTATTACGCATTTATGGAGATGCAATGAAAAATGCAGTTTAGGAAATCAATTCATACATCGTAACATTAGTAAGGAATATCACTCCGCTAGAGCTATCAAGGCTATAGATAGATAGATACGTAGATCTGACATACGTAGATTCGTAAGATTAGTTTTAATTAACGATCCGGACCCTCCTGAAAAGAGTTGTGAAACTCGAAATTGAATCTGGAACCTTCAAGATGGTGAGCGATTGCTTTGCCAGGCGATTTTTGTGTTTATTCTTTAAGATAATTATTTTTACATATTTGTGATAAACTAGTATTATATAACATATGTTCTGACATACGTAAGGTTCCGGGAATGATTCATTTACGTAAGTCGAAACAGTCTGTATTTACAAAGAAAAGATATGCTGATACATGTTCATATGTACGAAAAGGCTTTTCTGACATCTCTTGTGAATGTAATTAAGGGAAAAATATTTTTCTCTAGTTTTTTAATAAGTGCATAATGACTTTCTGGTAATCCTGTAGCATTAACATTATTATATAACATTTTTATCAAATATATTTAAAGGTACAATAATCAATGGATGATCGTTGATTACAAAAAGTTTTTTCCTGGAAATGGGACACGTAAAGGTACTGTGTTGGCAGGTTTACTTACTGTATTGGAACAATTGCCGTAAGTTTAGGTTATCATGTATCTGTATAATATTTGTATATTCAGTCATTTATAATACTTTTTGTTTAATGTTGATATCAGTGGCTTCGTAAAATTTGACGATCAAACTGAATTACTTCGAAATCAAAGTTATTGGGCATCGTATAATTCGCCGTTAAGTATCTTTATGATTTTTTATATTTTCGATAAATTTATAAAATATATATAGAAATAATAATAATTAACATTATATTGTTTTTAGTTTTTACCCTGAAATTTTTAACTTGAGTCGCACTGATCCAGGTTTCATAAACATAGTCAGAGATCGCATATTTAAACGAGACCACGGAAAAATATATAATTTGACAAATATGGCTAAAATTATGAGGTAAAAATAATTATTTTAAGAGAAACTGTAACTTTTTTCATTTTCAATTTATCTAAATTGTAGAAATTTTAATCTGATATAAAATAATATATTTATGAATTAAAGTTGAAAAATTAGATGCAACTACTAGTAAATTAAATTTTATTCTAAAATTTTAGATATAATAATTATAAACACGACAATCTATCACGTTGCAATTGCACTCCTGAGTATAGTGCTAATTATGCTATTGCTGCTCGAGATGATCTCAATCTTGACAATAAAACTTCTCCAGATTTAGCCATACATAATGCATATGGTGCAACTGACATGAAGGTAAGTATTGCAATAAAATCGAGATATTTTCTAAAGTTATTTTGTATACTGTATATTAATTAAGGCAAATTCACATGAAAGTATACAAACTGAAAATGAGAAGCGAATGATTTATTTTTATTCCTCTCAGATGAGATTTGAACAACATGAAGTTAGTAATGTGTCTGTTGAGATAGTTGACTGAATATAGTCTTTTTAATACATGATGTCATTTTCAGTCTGTGGAATAGTGCGAAACAGGCCCTGACATAGACTGCTTACCCCTGCCGGTGGGACAATCGGATTGTAAAAGACTGAGATTAATGAATTAGACACAGACTCCATGAATACTTTTCTTAAAAATCTGTGGCCTAGAGAATCGAATCCAGTTCTTCAGGATGAAGTGTTTTCATGCGGCCAGTAAGTTACTCTTTGCTTGGTTAGACTTTTTAATAGATATTTTATATTATTTGAGAAATTCTGTGATCCTACACTATTTATTATTTATTCAAAAATTTTCTTTGTTTTCTCCAAATAAAAACTGCGAAAATTATATGAAGAGAGATCAAGATTATATAGTGATGAACTCTATAAATTTATCTATTAAATGTTTGGATATTTCAATATAAGTTCTAGGCATCGAAATAAACTTCTATTCAAAAATTCTGGGCAATTCAACTTTATTATACTTTTTATACTGAGTTTTTCTTTTAGAAAAATCGTTACATGTTATATTATGGTCTGTAAACAAATAACAACAAAGACGGAAATTTCTCTTAGTTATTCTAGTTTTAATGATGTTTATTAGCAATCAATATAAAGTCTATACAAAATAAAATAATCATTCAGTTACTATTCACAGTAAAATTAGTAAGTGTTACAATTATATATTAAAACCAGATAATAAATAGCATTCAGGGCCATCATGAAAACCGGTTAACAGAAAATTTTAATTTAATTTGTCCAAAATCGGGGGAAGTAGCTTATTTTCCTGTAGTTCGTTAGTATTTAATCAGGTGGCGATAGAAAGTGGTTTATTATAATCTCCTATAAATCCGCCAAAAATATAGAAGATGACTATTATCAGATGATCAATGGAAATCGAAAAGTACCCAATGAGTGTTAAAATTTTCATCAAAAATTATAGTCAGTTTTTGAAGTATTATTATTAATCATAATAATATCAACATAGTAAAATTTAATATACAGAATTTGTAGTAAATACTTTAAAGAATATTTTTCTTTCGCTGTCGCTATAATTTAGCCATTTTAAGTCACGTGATTAAAGATTGAATGTCACCCTGATCAACGGGAAAGATGGCAATATTTGCTTCAGGGTTTGATGCCGAATTTAAATTTTTATATTTAAATTATTTTCATAAAATTAATTGATAAGAACATATATTATGACCCAAGCATAGGTCTTTGGTTCGAAGAAATTTTAAAACTTGCAGCAGGCCCCAAGCGGAGGTCTTTGGTTCGAAGAAAGTTTAAAACTTGCAGCGTGTTATGCTGCAAGTTATATGCTGCTATAAACAGAGGAGGCATGAATTGCTTCAATGCTTCACATATATATGATAGGCTTATATCTACCTTACAGAACGTTATAAAGGAGATTATAGAAATATGATGATGAAAAATATGGCATGGGACCACACAATAAACAATTCATTATACAGTGATACCTCGGTTCACGAACACAATCCGTTCCTTGACCCTGTTCGTGATCCGAAAAGTTCGTAATCCGAATCAATTTTTCCTATTGCAATTAATGTAAATCTAAATAATACGTTTTTTGTCCTAGAAAAAATTTTTAACATGTTATGGCTTTATGTGTGGAAATAATACAGAAAGGAAATAAATATAACAGTAATATTAGAAGAAAGCATGTTCAACGCCACCTTCACTAATACTTTTAACTTTTTGGGAGCCATAATAAGGGATAAATTTAATTAAAGAAAAAAACTAAAATATCAATACTTGTTGGAACTTTACTGTACCCATATGAGCTGGGGAACTGGATTGCTGCTGGGGGCGAGGCTGTGCGCAGGGTTTTGTGCGCCGCGAGTCACGTGCGCTCCATACACTCCGTGCGTGTGTGTTCGTGAACCGAAGCATCGTTCGTAAAGCGAAGCAAAATTTGTTCGCAAATGGTGTTCGTAGACCGATTTGTTCATGAACCGAGACGTTCGTGATCCGAGGTACCACTGTATGTTTAATACTAATTGTATATAAAGGCTTAGAAAAAACTGCTAAATCTGTTTTCTTAAGTGTTTGGGATAGCTTATTTTATATGAACAAATGGATAACTCCTGTATTTCTTAATCAAAAGAGATTGCTCTATATTAATTCTTGACTTTCATAATATGGAGCCGCACTAAAGGTAGCTCCATATCATGAAAGTCAAGCCAAGCTGGAATGTGGCTCAAAAGACGCAACTTGGCCACCTTGAGTATATAGGATATCTAAATATCTGATTTTATTTAATTCTTCTAATTTTATAGAATTTAATAATTTAGTCTATTAACATATACATGGTATAGTGAACAAGAAGTTTGTTGGATGATTAAAGTAATATATTTAGTATAATGAGCAAGAAGTTTATTGGATGAGTAAGTTCATTTTGCTATTTATTAAAGTGAATATCATCCAAAGCGCCATTAGTCATCCAATCCGAATATTCACAGTAAGATTACTAATTATAACTTTTTTAAAAAATTATAAATCATGATCCGATTGTTATTTCAAACTTTTCGATAGAATCATATATGCAAAACATTTGTAAGTTTTCAGTACAGAAAATATGAAAAATATTCAAATTTAATATGAGTTTTAGGATCAGAAAGAAAAAGTTAGTCAACTTCCCCCTGCTTCACGATATATATATATAAATTTTTTCACAATCATAGAAAATAAAGAGGAGGAATCAAAAGTTCTTTACTCTTCATTTAATTCTTATATTCAGTCTCAACCGTCGTGTAATATTTTTATGCATTTAAGCGATCATCTATCGTTATATTCTGGTCAAACTATATTTTTTAAATATTTACATGATAATATAATAATAAAAATAAATATAAAAGATCTGATCTTTCCATTTAAATATCTATTTATTACATTACTGTATATTTTTTCGCAATTCTTTAAAAAGCGACTATGCAATAATGTATGTCCAATTGAACGGATCCTAAAATTTTAAAATATCTATATTGAATCGTTAGTGCTACGCGCCTCTAAAATTCTGCCCGCATAATACATGTTTAGAAAGGATTCTTTTAGGCCGCCAGTTGGAACCTATTAGAAGTTGTTGTTTATTTTAAAAATTTTTTATGAATAATAATAATTATTATTATTATTGTTATTATTGGGGATAAAATTATTTTATCCACAGATTTGTCATTTCTGAATATCTATGAATTTAATTACAAGAATGATTGTGCAATTGAATAAATTTATATTAACGAAATGCCTGAAAACTCATAAAACAAATCTGAAATCCAGAAATGAAATTTTCAGAATAATTTATCGAATAGTTATAAAAATATTGTATTTTGATATACTATGACCACATAAAGAAAGGCAATCATCACTTAAAAGTAACTGTGGCATAGTAACACAATTAAAGCAAATAGTTATGGTTGAAAAAATTTTCCTTTGGAAATTCCAATAAATCAAATTTGCAATAAGAATAAAAGCTATTTTGGCTATCTAATATTAGTATTTTTGTATAAATAAAATAATAAAAATGAAATCATTCCTATATGACATCCCATTATGTAAGAATGAAAACATATCACCATAAGATTCCAAAGATCTGATCTTTCCATTTAAATATCTATTTATTACATTACTGTATATTTTTTCGCAATTCTTTAAAAAGCGACTATGCAATAATGTATGTCCAATTGAACGGATCCTAAAATTTTAAAATATCTATATTGAATCGTTAGTGCTACGCGCCTCTAAAATTCTGCCCGCATAATACATGTTTAGAAAGGATTCTTTTAGGCCGCCAGTTGGAACCTATTAGAAGTTGTTGTTTATTTTAAAAATTTTTTATTGTCCATCGTTAATGCTAGTGACGTATATGGTCAAAGTTCCAACGTTAGTAGTGCGTAATTATGAGTTTTATGACAACTTTTTAAAAAATATCGCGTCACGTGATATCTCGCGACAGATTAATGATCGCTTTGTATTTGTTAGCGTTTTCTTGTTATCGCTGTATTTGCTTCATGTAATTGAAATAAATAAAAGCACAACACTACAAAAGATGATAATTCTGGAATAAGATTTCTGTTTAGTTACAGTGATATTTGTAATTCGATTATTCTTATTTTAAAATTACTTCAGCACGTTAATTATAAAAATATTTGGCACTCTACAATATTGTTTTTTAAAAATAATGTATTATTTATTCACGATTGTTTGACTTTTGTGGGGGCCAGCCTTCCTCAGGATAATGCTGTACTTTAATTGATATATAGTGCATGAATTAAATTTCTAATCTATTTAAATAATATAAATAACGATGGTACTTTTCTATCTTTAAACAGATTGATATGCAACTTTTGGCATATGGCATTATGTTTCTTATTTTTCTCTTATCTCACTACACCAGAAAAATTTCAGTTGCTTTCCACTACTATCTTTCTAATAATTTGATAATCAAAGTTAATAAATTAAAAATTATAATCTTCAGATAACAGACAAGATACGCTAATAAAATTGATAGATTCTGTTTGGAACAAAATGATCGAGATTTAATTAATTAGAAATTATCAAATAATGCAAACATTACATTGTATTGTATACTGTATTATTATAAACATTATGTATTGTATTACATAATATGAAATCATTGAACAAGTTACATATCGCTGTTCCTTAAGAACAATGACACAACTACAAAAGAAATGATTTTCAGGAGATGCAAAACTAAATTTACTAAGTTATTCTTGTAATGAAAAAATGTTAAAATATTTGATAGTAATGGAAGTAAAGCAAAATGCTAGCATTACGTCATTGTTCTATTGGAAGGATTAAGTATTTTTGAAACTATAATCCGTTCACGATAAAGAACAAAGCCGACGTACTCCATTCACAGATGTGTGTGCTTTCACCGACAAAATAATCCGGCGTGATTTTTTCGCCTTGGAACAGCAAATTGTACGAAAGAAAAATGAAACCAGAATTGTTTTCTATTAACTATCTTCAGATTTGAATTATTTCGATTTAATCCAGATATATTCCGAGAAAATAGATTAATAAAACATTAATACAAATACATAAATAAACTCATAATGGGGCCAGCCTTCCTCAGGATAATGCTGTACTTTAATTGATTTTTGGAACAAAATGATCGAGAATTAATTAGAAATTATCAAATAATGCAAACATTACATTGTATTGTATACTGTATTATTATAAACATTATGTATTGTATTACATAATATGAAATCATTGAACAAGTTACATATCGCTGTTCCTTAAGAACAATGACACAACTACAAAAGAAATGATTTTCAGGAGATGCAAAACTAAATTTACTAAGTTATTCTTGTAATGAAAAAATGTTAAAATATTTGATAGTAATGGAAGTAAAGCAAAATGCTAGCATTACGTCATTGTTCTATTGGAAGGATTAAGTATTTTTGAAACTATAATCCGTTCACGATAAAGAACAAAGCCGACGTACTCCATTCACAGATGTGTGTGCTTCCACCGACAAAATAATCCGGCGTGATGTTTTCGCCTTGGAACAGCAAATTGTACGAAAGAAAAATGAAACCAGAATTGTTTTCTATTAACTATCTTCAGATTTGAATTATTTCGATTTAATCCAGATATATTCCGAGAAAATAGATTAATAAAACATTAATACAAATACATAAATAAACTCATAACACTGATAAATTAAAAAATGATGTATAATTTATAATATAAAAATATTTATTATTATAATTTTAAAATATAACGTATCTGTTATTGACATTGTAAAATCTGTAATTGCTCGAAAGTAGATCACGTGTTATTGTGACGGAGTGATAAATCACTCACGTTGGGTACTTCGGCTTTATTCTTTATCCTGAACAGACTATAGTAACATGCATAATTCAAAAATCCCAAACTTGCAGTTGCGTCATTGTTCTTCCGGAACAGCGATATTATAATATCAAATCTCATATCTTTTCTTGATTAAAATAAAAATTTCCAAACTATCTTTATCCATTTTGTTAAAGCTTTTCCATTTTACTATTTAAAACTTTTCATATAACTCTGCCTGCTTAAATTCTAAATAAAGTTTCAATAAAACAAATAACTGGATATATTTATTTGTCATTCCTTTAAATTATAATAGTAGAAGATTTGGTACTGTTATAACTTAAAGGAAACAAAACTTTTGTTAGAAAACACATTATTTCTGAAATTACATTTAAAAAATTCCTTTAAAAACTTGGTAATTTTATATCCAGAAGTTATTCAAATTATATAAAAAAATTGATGAAAATTGGTTCTTAGAGCAATATTAGAGGGATCAGTTTTAATTTAATAGGCATTTTGCCTATTAAATTAAAAAAATTAAAGGATAAATGCTAAATAAATAGATGATAAATATCCAGAAATAAGACATGAATGCATTAAAAAATAAATAATTTTTAGACTGAGAACAAGAAATATTACATTTTGAAAAAATTAAGAAC
Organism: Olivierus martensii; assembly: GCA_000484575.1. NCBI lineage: Eukaryota > Metazoa > Arthropoda > Arachnida > Scorpiones > Buthidae > Olivierus > Olivierus martensii. The sequence continues at coordinate 60,763 of AYEL01077612.1, forward strand.
ATTATGAAGTTTAGCATATTTACATGAAACGGTTTTGCAGTTATAATTCACAGAGGAAAAAACAAGGCTGAAAAATACTATATGATAAAATTAATTTATATCTAAGATAAATCTCCAAATTTCATCAATATTCCAAGCATGTGAAATTAATATTTTCCAAGTGAATTTAATATAAAACTTCGTCTATATTTAGTGGAAGCAGAGAGATAAATTTGGATACAATTTTGTTATAGAAATTACCAAAATTATAACTAAATTAAGGATTTTTAGAAACAATTTTTCGGAACAAAAATGATATTACAGTTTAATATGTCCAACTGAGACTGAGTGAAATGATAATTATTGGATATGATTTAAAATACTCTTGATTAGTAACAGATAATGGATTTCATAGTTGCTATCCTTAAACTTATTAACTTACTTTCTTTTTTTTTCCTTATTAACTTTCTGATAAAAGCTTCCTTATCAAAAATCCTTATGTATAATGAAAGTATAGCATTTATTAATTAACAACGGATATTAAAATTGATGTGAAAAACAAAATAGTGATAACATTTTACTGATCGGTTATCTAAATAACTATCATATATGATAGCTTAATGATGGGAAAATTATAGACAGCAAAGACATTTCTATCCATTCCATTAAGAATTTAGTATGAATACATTTTTTAAGTTGTATTTCACTTTTCGGAATTTTTAAAATGCACGGTAAAATAATAAAGGTTAAAAGTTTTGCATCAGGCAAAACAAAAGAACAAGCAAGAATTATAATTATCAATCATGATATTAGTTCTGATTTATCCAGCTTTAAAATAGCCCACGATCTAAACACTTCTTTATTTAATCCTTTAAAATAATCCATTTTGTACAAATTAAAATATTAAAATTATTTAATAAAAGTGTTTTGTTTTTCTGAAAACGTAGTTTTTCTTTCCCTGCTCGAAGTGCTCAAACATTAGTCTTTACGAAATGGAGCAGTGTAATAGTATGATAGATTAAAATTATAATTGAGAAATATAGAAGATTTTTTCTGTTTTTTTTTTTACACTAAACTTACTTGGAATTTAAATAAAAAACAAAAATATGGGGGTAAAAATATTTAAAAAAATGCAAGAGTAAATGATTCAACAAAATTTATCTTGTCTTTAGATACTGTATATAAATATATTTCTAGATTATATCTACACTAATAAAAATTTTAAATATTGAACATTTATCTCATATATCGATTTAAAAATGTTGTATTATAAAATTTACTGATTTTTCAGCTGAGTAACTAGATATAAACAGTTCCCAGAATCTTATAACAACAACAACAGTTCCTGAAGTTGATTTAATTATCTGTTTCTTATATCAAACGAAAAAGTCACGTTTTTGTTTCCATATAGGTAAATATTCAAATTAGACTGAGATTCATTTTTAGCATCTAGTTACTCCACTTCGAAATTACCAAATTTTAAAACTTACCATTTTACCCTGCAAGAGACTGAAGTTCCAAATCAGATTAATATGGATAAAAATTGAATTTATTTCATTTCATACGTGAAGAACCAAAATTCCTGAAACATAAATCAATAATTTAAAAATATTTACAATTATAATAAATAATATAATTTTTTATCAAAACATGCAATCACTTTAAACCACAAAAAAATTATAAAAACATGGCTTATGTCTGTCAGATAAACTGAAACGGTATCGCTTTTTTTTATGCATAAATTTATTGCTTGTCTACATTGATATACTCTTCTATAGTACAAATATTGAGAAAACTTGTCGAAAATTTTTAATTACGTCATTTTTCTTTTCATAAATAAATCAAGAGTGAGAAGAAGACTTAATTATTTGTTTTTGGTTATGATTAAACTCTCGTTACATAACTGAATAAAAAAAAAAATAGAATTTTATTAATTTTTTTCTGTCAAATGTATCAGTAAAAAATCTTATTTTTTAGAATAATGGATCTATATTTTTTTTATAGAATATATAAAAAAATTATATAACTTAACAGCGGGAGAAGACTATAGATGTTCGTTTTGTATCAAAATGGTGGACAATGGAAGCTTATTTTTATATATTCTTAAGAATAAAATTTATATACGATATATGTTCTTAACAATATATATATACTGTACTACAAAAACTCGCGGCAAACGATTTAATTAATCAAGCATATATTTAATTGAAAACAATATAAAGAACAATGAGTTTTTGAAATATTCATTAAAATTAGTTTAATTTTTTTCAATAATTTCTGTAAAAATCGTTCGAGTGATGTATATTATAATTTATCAGGATTATTATTTTCGATAAAATTGAAATAATTAACATTTTCGGTCAAAATTTATACAAAGTACGATGCAAAAATTCTTTATGCGATTATTAAATCGAGATTTGACAAGATTTTTATCAAATCTCTGTTTATGGTATACTGAAGGTCTACTGAAATTTTATATAAAAAAAAAAAAAAAAAACTTAAAATCCACTACATCTTTTCATCCTTTTTACGAGTTTTGAAACAATAACTCTGAAAACAAATTCCCAACGATTCAAATGTTTAATGATCATCGTCAGCTAATTTAATCTCAGATCAATGAATTAATGCAATTCAAATTATTTTTAAGAAACTATTTAAAACGCTTTTTAAAAAATCTGTGGTGAAAAATTTGGGGTATTACTGGATTAAAATCGATTTCATTAGGAACAGAGAGGATTAAATGATTCACACTAACTTGTAAGTCAATAATTTCTTTTAGGGAATCAATTTAATTATAGTTGTTTATTATCATTTCAAACATTTACAACCGTTTTACGAGTGAACAGATATTAAATTAAATAAAGATTTATAATAAATATTATAAATATCTACATCTCATAAGACAATAAGAGATATTTACAATAAATAATCTCACATAAGGAAGATTTAAACAGATTATGTACTGAGCTTCGGCCAATAAATTAAGTTTACTATTGTTAACAATAATTTAATCAAATGGACGATTCTAAATTGCAGCAAACTTCTATTATCTCAACGATTGACTCTGTATGTAATAAATACACAAATATTAAAATATTTTCGCCTAATAAAAGATTTAATTTATAATATGCTACACACCTTTAAAAAAATCGTGTTTTTTATATCTTAGACCTAACTATATAGAAAGTTTCAAGGAAGTTAAGTAACAAAAGAAATAGGTACATTTCAAATTTTATCGAAATTGATTTGAACAATTTGGCTTATTGAGATTTATGAGGAAAAGAAAGGGGGGAAACATTTTTTGGCCTATTTTTTTTGCTATTTTAAAGCTCACTTGTGCTTATCTATTGCTACGATAGAAGAAAAATTTCCAAGCAATATAAGCAATAAAAGATACAGTTTTTTTCGGAGTTGTAAAATTTTTTAATACTTTTTAAAATTTACCTTTTTTATTAATCCAATTTGACATATCAAATTTTGTATGCTCTATCCAACTGGCTATTCCTCGGAGGAATAAACAGTTAAATTTATAATATTTAAACTGGAAATATGCTGCAAAAAGTTAAATTTGAGCCAATATCAAATGGCATTTTCGATCAATCGCTGTTATCCAAAATTCAAATAGCATACTATTCTACATTCTATAATGGGTTGAGAAGGCCCATCAAAAATACAAATTTAAAATTATAATTTCACCATTTAAAGCAACAAAATCAACAAACATTTGTTGATACATATATTAATAACTAATAAAGTACAATACTGTATAGTAAATTCTAACATTTAAAATAATAATCTTATCTCTGCAAGCAATTTAAACTAGTAAAATCTAAAAAATCTTATAATTGTAGTAAGCTAAACTTGTATAATATAATGTATATGTTTTAGCAATTTTTCATTTTGATATCGTACAAAAATTTTTAATCCTAATTTTTATTAATTTAACAAAAACTGAGTTATTGAGCATCATAATCCTATTTATCAAATTTCCAAAACACAGGAAAGATCAATATTTTTAAAAATCAAAGAGTACAATTTTGTATTATTCATAATTATTAATTTGCTCATGTTGAAAAGCCATGATTAAGAAATGAATTTCCCAACTCACTGGTCATATGATGAACTTGGGTACGTGGTAAAGTTTTCATAAACGTTGCAAAAATCCCTTTAATCTTTATCATGATTTTGATAAACAAAGAACGAATAGTGAAGGAGTAAACAAAAGAGCAGCTACTACATCATTATTCTTAAGGCAATTCCAATGCAAATAATATATTTTGTAATGACTCCATTATATTTAAATACAGAATAATTATTTCACATATGTTAATTTCTCTTCTCTACTATAACGTATTCAATTAATAGAATCGAATTTTTAAATGAAACTGTTGGAGATATTTTATCTAAATAAGATTTGTTGTATGACCTAATCAAGAATAGTATAAGATGAATAATGTTATTTTAATAAAAATCGAGAATATTTATGAAGTTTTATCGTTTCTATTTCACTTTCTATATGAAAAGTGGAAAATATTTAAAAAATAAAGCTGCTTAAATAAGTGCAATTAAACGTAAAATTCCTTAAAAGATCCATTCATTTTATAAAAATTTTGCAGAGTACGATTAAAATTAACAGACTTAAATTTTCACCATATACCAACACAATTTTCGGATCTGTTAAAATGATGCAAAAATTATTCAATTATATTTTGCGTTAATATAACCAAAAATAAATTTCCCAATAAGAAGCTGACAAGATTGTTTTAATTTAAACAATCATGTCAGCTTGATTTTCGATAATATTTTTTGCAAAAGATTATATGCGCTTGCTACTCCTACAATTTTTCTACATTATTATTTGAAATTTGTATTTCATTGCTATCAAACAATATCATATTAAAAAAACAAGCCATTGTATCTTATGATATCAATAAAAAAATTAAACCAAAATCTCTAATTCGCAAATTATGAGAAAAGGCTTATATCCAATTATTACATATACCATCGTTTGAATTTTTTTAATATATCTTCGATCGATTTGTATATATATAATGCATATGCTTCGGTATAATTCTATATAAATGTAATTTCCATTTCATATGTATGAATAATTACGTGCAAACACATCAGAATATATTATAATATTTAATTTTTTAAATATATACTTTGAATATTTATTAAAATAACTGAGGAATATCAAAACTTCATGCATTATGGATATCCTTCTTTCTACATTAATCGTAAATATTCATTTTATATTCAAAAACAAATTGCTACAAATAAAAATTTATTTCAATTTTATCAATTGTATTCCAGAAAAAAACTGTTTTAACGAAAATTAACTGCAATGAAATGAATACCATGTGAGAAAGATGCTAATAATACGTTCTTCACGATAAGAAAATGCAGAGATAAAAATCTATTTTAGGAGGATGAATGATCTACAACCTGATAGAGCTATATTCTTCATTTTATGCATTCTTTAAAATTTTTTGTATAGAATTGATTTTATATTCAATTCTATACAAAAAATTCTTATTTTTAGCTTAAGATTTTAATTATGATTTAAGATAGAAAATACTGTATACGATATTCTAATTATTCCTTACCTCTAAATAGATCTCATTTACACTTTCGAGTTTACTCCACTATGGGTGGGCGGTAATGGCATGGAAAGTAATGGCATTGATTATAGTGGATATGCAATATATACCTTGCACATTCTACACGCCTCTCATATACAATTACAGTATGTGCAAATCTATTTATGATGTTTCTTTGTGTTTTGACTGATGATTATCAAGTAAAGATGAAATCTTCAAATACGCTTTATAATAAGCTAAAACTATTGAACTTATTCTGAATATATAATACGAATTTAAATAAAAACTGCTTTTATTTAAAAAATTTCAATTTTTTGTCATATTTTTAACTTTTCATGAATTAAAAAAAAAAATTGAATTCTTACGTTTATAATATACTGTAATACTACAATATATTAATATATACTGTATAAGTTAAATGGTTTTATAAGTCTTGAAAAGTCATTAAATAATTTTGTTTACTGGATGTAGTATTAACTTAAAATTGTCTTTCTATTCTAACAAGAGTTTTTTTTTTTCATGATTAGATGAAGGAATTTTCAGATTTACAGTTTTATAAATAACCTTCATTTTTTTATCTTTAGATTATTAGTGTTTAATTTTATAGATATCATAAAAGCAAATTATAACTATTTTATATATTATTACATAGAAAAACCGTTTATCCAAATCACAAAAAAAATGTATATTAAATAATTACTGTACTAAACGAAGATAAATTTTCGAATCAGTTGTATAGTTGACTTTCTTTGAATGTTCAGATAGAAAACGTTAAGATATTTTTAAAGCTACTTAATTAATAAAATACTCTCTTAATGTGCATATTGTAATTGTAACTTATCTAGATTATAGAATTATTTTCAGCTATCACAACTAATCACTAATAAAATTTTAAAATTTACAATTTCTTTCGTTGAAAATTGTGAATTAGATCCGTTATTATAAACTATAATATATCAATGAGGAAATAAATTTATCAAATAGGGAATTTCAATGCCTTCCACAGCTGATCATTAGTATACAGAATCAATGAACTTTAAATGTAGTATTTTAAAACGATCGTTATGGGTTTTACATGAATAGTAGTTACAAAAAAAAAGTAAAAACAACATTTAAAACACAATAGTTCGGACTTTACTCACCACTGTCTTCTCCTTATTTTTAAATTAACATCAAATTTTAAATTTTGTAATATAATTTACATTATGAACATTTTTTTAGATATGGATTTTTCTGACTAAAATTGATAATAGAATGCAGTTGGACGGCTTCCATTAAGTTCATTTTGGAAGGAACTTATTTATACATTTTACTTGTTTTATCATTTCTAAACATATTTTAATGTAAAATATTCAGAAAATTATTAATTAAATTGGAAAATAAAATATTCATTTCTTTTAATTTAGTCATTCAAATAGAAGTAAACGCTAAGCTAATTCATTAAGATAAACTGTTTAATCAAAAACGTTTTCGGTTATTCACATAGCTTAGCTCAGTTAAAATACTTTTGCTATACTTAACAAGAGGCAGGCTACCTGGATAGCCGAAAATGTTTTTGATTAAACGGTTTATCTTAATGAATTAGCACAGCATTTACTTTTACTTAGGGTCCACAGTAAAAAGTCTTACATTATCAATATTCATTTATCCATCCAATATTCATTTATTTTTTGATCATTAGCCGCTGTTGCTTTTACATTTATGACATTCACTGCTTTTCGCTAGTTATTAATATAAGTAATAAACATAATGTTGCATTCTTATCAGAAGGCTTGCTATACTAACAAAGTAAGTAACAGTGTCAAAAATCCATGATTAGTAATGAAGAATTATTGTACCTCTTATCTTCTAATACTTTCTCTATTGTAATAAATTATCTAGTATTTTTAACATAAAAAAAATTAATGCTTTATTCCAATTTTCCAACTCTACAGTAATTTAAAAACAGATTAAAAAATATTTATGTAGAAAATGACTTATTTGCATATTTATACTGATTTTCATGCAGGTTTACATTACATTAACAGCTTATTCTATATTAGACATTGACTTTACATTGTCCTTAAACTATTCTATACGAAATAATTAAGAGTTTTCCTAGGAATCACTGATCAAATTCCTGGATCGCGATGAAACTGAAGTTTCTCTTTTTTTAAAGAAAAATCAAAACGTTTGCAAGGAGCTTTATTTTAAAAACAATCGTAAATTTCAATTTCAATCAAAAAGAAAAATAACAAGGAGCAAGGAGCTTTATTTTAAAAACAATCGTAAATTTCAATTTCAATCAAAAAGAAAAATAAAATCATTAAAATATTTATACTTATGAACAAAGTAAATATCAATCAAAGTACAATTTATTTACCTAATTAAAATATTTGAGACTATTGTGTATCTATTTAAATTTGTACTTTTTTTTTAATAAAATCATTAAAATATATATACTTATGAACAAAGTAAATATCAAAGTACAATTTACTTACCTAATTAAAATATTTGAGACTATTGTGTATCTATTTAAATTTGTACTTTTTTTTTTAATTCGCCTCATTACTATGACTAATTATGTTATTGTATGGGTTTGTATAACAAAGTCTTTATAAACAGATATTTTTCATTTCTAAAGATAAATTTAAACTTCATTTAAAAGCAGAAATTTATAATTATGATAATGATTCGCGACTTTCCAATACGCTAAAGGCGAATACAGATTATAAGATTGGACAAACACTTCTTCACATTAGATAAAATTCGTAGAGAGCAATTTATATATAAAATTCTTAAGAGGAAATTCATTATATTTTAGTTTAATTTAATTTATGAAACAAGAAAATGGATAACAAAAATATTCTGCTAATTATATAAATTTGAAATTAAAAAAGATATACAGTAATAGTAATGAAACTTTGGTGGAGGGACAATTAGTCCTACTATCTCTTTTGGATTCATTTTCTTTAGATCAAGTTTATTTTCTAATTATTTTTAAATCGTATCTTATTTTCTTAAATTCTTACAATTTTAAATAACATCTTAATTTTTGAATGTCTTAATTTCAAATATTGACAATTGTTATATTTTATACTATTCATATATTAAAATAAAAAATTAATAATTAGAGCATAATCAGAATATATGAATATGATATTATACTAATATTAAATAGTAATACAGTATTATCTAATAATAATATTAAACTATTAGATCGAATATATTCTGAATAAATAACACATTTATTGAAAACAAATTGATTTATATACAGTAGTTTCGAAAATTTTCAAATAACGTAAAAGATAAATTAGAAAATATGCTTGATAGCCATCAAAATATATTGTATTTTCCCTTAGTTTTGTAAAACAACATCACTGATTCAATATCTCACATGGGTGTTATAACTACGATTGAGAAAAACTATTTGGAAACGACAGGGATTTCAGTTGAATTTGTTCTAGCTATAAAAATGATATCCTTTCCATTTTTTATTTTTATTTTTTCATTTTTTGAAAACAAAAAATATTAAACTGCTAAATCGGATGAGGAAAGAGGAAACTATACAGTGATATGCGAAAACAAGTGGAATATTTGTTTTTGCAAAAAGTTTCTCTTATACTTAAGAGAATGCTTTTGACAGGTGAAGAAATTATTTTCCTTCTAATTGTGTTATCTGTTTCTTTTCATGTACGAGATAGAAAACATTTGATAATATTTTAGCAAAGTTGCACTTATTTCTTATGAACGATTAAAGACGATTTGATATTGAAGACGACTCGTTCTCCATCTTCTGAGCTTTCAAAACTGTCTTTAAATCGTTTTATGCAACTATTAAATTCTTGTTTTGCTTACTTCGATCTAATTAAAAAAAACTCATGTCAATAGCTGCAATTTTCTAATAGGAAAACGCGTAACTTCGCGTCGCGTGCAATGTGTCACGGCCTTTAGTTCTATACCGATTTGTATCTAGCCAGCTAACATATAAAAGGACAGGGACTATGCCGTACAATTATAGCAATATAGTCAAACGAACAAAGTTTTATTGAACTTAATGAGGATATTTCAATATAAATCAGTAACCGCGTCCCCTGTGCGATTAATCAAACGTCAAAAATTCATGGATGAATATAAATACAGAAAACAAAAAAAAACCTAGAGATCAACATTCAAGAAACAGTCATTTATACGAAATCGATAATACAGTACAATATATAAAATTATGATTGAACATTATCGCGATTAATCAAACATCAAAAATTCATGGATGAATATAAATACAGAAAACAAAAAAAACCTAGAGATCAACATTCAAGAAACAATCAGTCATTTATACGAAATCGATAATACAGTACAATATATAAAATTATGATTGAACATTATAGTGATTTTGTGGTTGTTAGTTATCAATCATATAATTCCATTATTTTTATTTTACCTGTCATTTTTATGGGCATATTTTAATACTGTAGTATAATTCACGTTATACTGTATATACCAGGAGTGTTCAACCTTTTTTACTACGCGAACTACTTTTCTATACTCTGCGCCGTCCTAAGATATTTGACGCCCGATTCACGTTATACTGTATATACCAGGAGTGTTCAACCTTTTTTTACTACGCGAACTACTTTTCTATACTCTGCGCCGTCCTAAGATATTTGACGCCCGTGGGCTACTAACAATAATGCGCCCCTCTTCATAACAAAATACACGGGAGGGGAAGCGGGAGCGGGATGACCGGTGAAGTTATACAAAAGTTTCAGAACTAGAAAGTCAATATATTACCAATAAACAAATAAAAATATAAAATTCATACAAAACTCAAATAACCTATATGAACAAAAACAAACTATATAAACAAAAAACAAAAGTAACTCATTATATGTATAACTTAATTTATTTTCCTAGCTTTTTCTTTGGCTTAAATCATTTAATTCGCCCTGTCCCAAACAAGAGCGTAAATAAATTTTTATTCTTTTAAATGCTGAAAAAGATCATTCATCACTGCAATTTGTAGCGGCAATACTTAAAAAAAAAATGCACATTAGGAAATGTAGACTCAATTTTTGAATCAATTATTGTCCTCAAGCTAAGTTCCGCAGTAGGCTAAATATATTTTCTTTATCTTCACATAAATAAACGTGTTTTAAAATAACGGCATTCTTCGATAAAATTATTTTCTAGATAGTCAACATATGTTTTACATAACTCTTCAGCATTCTTTCTAATTGTGTCTTCATTTAACTTTTTCAAATTCGGAGGGCCCATTCTCCCAGCCCTAAAAACTTTAAAGAAACTAAATACTTTATTTGTGTATTTAAAAATTCATTTATCACTTTTAATTATTTTAATTCAACAAATAATCCCTAAAAACTTTAAAGAAACTAAATACTTTGTGTATTTAAAAATTCATTTATCACTTTTAATTATTTTAATTCAACAAATAAAACAAAAAATCTTTCGAAAGAGTGTTTGTTATCCAAACTGTTCATTAACCGATCACCCACTGTACTGTACTACATAATTCATTAATGTAATATTAATAGGAATTTTATATTGTTGTCCACTAATTATTTTTTAATAATTTATCATCACTCATGTGCCATTTGGAATCATCTTATGTACCAGTTGTGTTACGAATATTTTGGAAGTACTAATTTAAAAGTCCACTTTTCTGAAATTTATTCTAATGAATTCAAAAACGGATTTCAGAAATTATTGGGATTGGCAGCATTAAAACGAATCAGCTTTCCATCCCAAAGACTCAAGATTGAAGTCATACTCACAACTTGAAAAATTTCGTGAGGGTCACTTATGAAGTTCCAAATTTGCCATTGACATAAATTATAAGCACCAATACCATAAAAAACTTGTCATAATAGTTAACATTAGGTGATTAAAAATCAATAAAGGAAAAATTCTTTTACAGCTTGTTTTAAGCGAAATTATTGATATGATCCAAAGTTTAAAATAAGAATTACTAAGTTAAGCTGTAAAGTTTGGATATCCAAAGAGTTTTCGCAATCTTGTAAACATTTTAAGTCGATTTATCTTCATATTTGAATCTCTCGATATTTTTATACTTATTATTTATTTTTATCATATTTTTATAAAATTTAAATTTTATAGATTTATTATTTAAAATTAAATCTTAAATAAATCTTGTATCAATGGTATCAATTTAATAATTTAAAAACTGTGATTGAGTAATAAACTTATATATTTCCATTATATACATAATTTAAATTATTATATATGAAATAATTAAATTAATGAAATCTTACTTTTGCATACGAAATGAGATCATTTCTTCCACGAAAGCGATTATAAAATTCAGCCATTCTCCAAGGTGCTAATATCTGTCATTTATATTTAAATATGTTAAAAGTTATTATTAAGTACATTCCACGATACTAATTAATAATTTTAATAAATATAAGACAATATATTCATTGTATTACTATTTCCATGAAATTATTATTATAAAATCTTAAATTATATGATAGTATGATCATATAAGTAAGACCATATAATCTTCGTTATGTAATAGGCTATATTTAAGTTGATTGCAACATTAATAATTTCAACCAAATCATCAAGTTTTTTTAAATAAATATACGATCATATATCATTGTTACAAAAAATTTAACTGGCTCTCAGATACTGAAATAATTAAGTTAATTTTAATCTAGAGTTTTTAATCAGAGCATTTTGTTAAGAAATATAATACAGTATATATATATATATATACACTCGTACTTTTGTAAAAATGTTCACACATCTTTTAAACTACTGAAAATGCAATCTCCATATATTAAATTTCAATAATATATTTAATAATATTTAAATATATAATAAATATAATTAAATTGTTAAAAATAACTGAAGCTAGAAGGATTTGGAGGATATTCCGGCGACATATACTAACAGCTAATAATAATAATATAAATGTAAAAGACACATAAACAAATATTTTAATGATTTTTTAAAATTATATAGGTGGTCCATCTATTATAACATATCAAATATAGTATATACTGTTTCTGACGATATTCATATTATTATATGCTACGATATTCTTGGAGGTTTCTTACCAAAAAAAAAACCTCTTTCCACCCTTATGGGTACTAAGAGGTAGATAAGAATATTTTGGCTATTTATGTCGGTACCATTCCTTCTCCTATTGTAAATAAGTTACTGATCAATAATATGTTAGCTGTTTCCTCTCTGATTTTATTTCTATTTAAAACTCTTTCCATCCAAAAGTGTGCTAAAAGATAACTATGAAAGCGAATTAATTAATGGAAAGACGTTAGAAATTTCTGTTAAGAGTCAATGATGATGAGATTAATTGAAGTTGTTTGATATGATTCAAAAATGAACTGAAAATAGAACCAACAGTGTGGGTGATCTAAGCGCGCACTGTAAGTCTTTAAGATATGAGCAAAGACAGCAGATTGGGACGATTCGGAATTCGGCATCATGTTGTTAAATACTGTAGTTAGTTTTTTGAAAAAGTATGCTTGATCGGACTAATATGAAAATCATTTTTTCAATATCTGATCTTTATACACCTGAATGACATTTTATCATCACACGTGACGTACATCAAGTATGGTGAAAAAATTTTATTTCAATATCATGAAACTGTGTGTGACAAGGTCACAAAATAACTTGGAAATACTTGAAGATTTTCTTAGTAAAATTGAGTGAAATTTTTTACGTATATTTATTTTACGGAGAAATTTCATTAAATGAATTTAAAATATAAGATTGTATATCTTAACAGTGTTTTATTTGTATATATAAATATTATCAAATTTTTAATGTATGAAACAACATTACAAAGAGCTTCGTTTTTAAAATATTCATGACTATTACAAATAATTTCTCTTCCTTGACAGAAAATTAATTTTCCATCTCCAAAATTCGAATACTATCCGTCATAAACAAAAAACAATTCAAACCAAGAAGTGAACCTTATTGTAGCTCTTCCATCACTGACAAGACTATTCGATAAGTACTCGTTTCTCATTGGTTGAAAACAAAATGAAAACTCTAAATATACAAATTATAACTACATTAAGTGATTGAAATTTTGCAATATCATTCCCAAGTAATAGTGTCACTATTATCTAGAAACTCATTGAAGAATAGATTCTGATATTTTGCAACTTAGGTTTGGATAATTGCATAAAATTTTGATTGCAGTTCACAAAATGCTTATAATAATATAGTTGATATAATAATAAAAGACAATTAAGTTTAAATAATAAATTTGCTAATTATAACTTCATGTTGATGATTCGTGTGTCTGAGTTTTTCCTATAAAAATTGTTTTCTGTATGACACCGATCAGTCCGTTGTATTGATATAAGTTTGTATACTTTTCATTCTAATCCTTATATTAGAAAATGTAATTGTTATGTTCATCAAATTTTAATTTATCACAGATTACCAGCTATGATTTACGAAAAGAATATAAGTTTATTGCACAAGCTGGACCAACGTATGATCAACAACCACCTTTCCAATGGAGTAAAACAATTTTTGAGTCTATTCCTCACAAAGGACAACCTGATCTGTGGAAGTTTGAGCCAGAAACTCATCAATGGTTAAATGTTAATAAATAATGTTAATGGTAATCAATAGTTAACTGATTAAAAAGTATTGCATATTACTATAATAGTAATTCAGGAATCATGTATCTAATAAAAATAAATTTAATTTTATTAAAAAAAATTATATAAGATTATTTGTAGATTTATTCAAAAAGTTTAAAACATTTTAACGAATAAATTTTTGTTATGAATATTATTTCATAAAAATATTTTAATTAAAGACAAATATATGAATATGCAATAAAAATTAAAAGAGATCAACTCCGATATTCTTAACAAAGCAGCCTTCGATAAGTCTAGAATGACAATAATTTGACATATCCCTTGAAATTTCACAGCATAATTAAAACTAATTTAAACCAAAAGAAACTCTTGAATTTTCAAAAAATGGAAAAAAATTAAAACTGAATGTTTTTGATTATAATATTTCAGAAATGCATAAAAACAGAAACATTTAACATTTGGAAGCAAGTCAGAGAACTATTCTTAATAACTGAATAAAAATCAGTCCGAACCAATCTTGGATGCAACTAATTTGACTTTATTTATATTGGAATGCTATATTTTCAAAAATATTTTGAAGACAATAGACAAACAATAATAAGATTATTTTTCAAGATTTAGTGCCATTCTGCATAAGGAAAATACTGTATAGCTAGCCAATTTTTCTATTTCCATGTCCACATGTCCACACACATGAAGAGAATAACCCGAACAGAGAAATGAAATAAACTGAACCGGACTCTTCACATGAATTCTTTTAATGTTGTACAAATTTCCATGCGACTACCTAGGCAAAAGGAAGGCATTGTTAACTGTTTGGTTACGATAAGGTAAGTCTGAGAAAGATGAACCCATTTTTTAAGAATTGCTGTATTTTTATTATTTATATATATAACAATACCAATTTAAAAAAAGTTGGTCCGACGGCCGCGTGGTAAAGCTTTCGCTTACTACACTGCAGGATTTGGGTTCAAATCCGGGTCCCACAATTCTAGTGATCCGGATCCGGCCCGTTGAACCCCATCATTCAACCATCCGGTTGACCCCATCATGGGTGTTGATACACCCATGATGGGGTTGCCTGTGATGGGCTTTACAAGTGGGCGCTGCCCGTTACAGTATATCGCTAGTGCGATATGTGACTTAACTTATCTAATCAACCAGCCAGCGGCCGGATGGCCGAGTGGTAACGCTGTCGGCGTGCCACGCAGGAGGACGCGGGTTCGCGTCCTGGGTCAGGTCCTGAATTTTTCGGTGTACTGGGCCCGGCCCGGTGATCCTTGTCCTTTATCATCATGCCCCCTTCACGGGTGTGGGTGCAGCCGTGGTTAGAACTGGCCCCGCCTCTCTCTGATTGGAAAAGGGGCGTAAAATTTTCAAAAAAACCAACCAGCCAATTTAAAAGGATTTGTAGGATATTCCGGCGACATATACTAACAGCTAATAATAATAATATAAATGTAAAAGACACATAAACAAATATTTTAATGATTTTTTAAAATTATATAGGTGGTCCATCTATTATAACATATCAAATATAGTATATACTGTTTCTGACGACGTTCACATTTAGAGGTCATCATAGATTGGCCAAATCCCATTATAGGATAAACTGGAAGGTTGAAGGATGGTATTCGACGGGCTGAAAAACTGTAGGCGACTTTGATCCGTGTTCAATTCAAGGTGACTTTGAATTGAACACGGATTTTCCAAGGTGACAAGTGAATGCGGAAACGCTGTCGGCGTGCCACGCAGTCCGCCATCCGGGTACGCGTCCCGGGCCTGGTAACTAATGAAAAGTTTTTTCGAGGTACTGGGCCCGGCCTGGCGAACTCCGTCCTTCATCATCCGGCCCACCTCCACGGGTGTGTATGCAGCCCTTGGTTAGACGTGGCCTCACCCCTTAGTAATCTCTCTGGAAAGAGGCGTAAAATATACAAAAAAAAAATGTGAATCCGTTACTATGCAGCCATCCAGCCGACATATAAGTTATTCGGACAAGTGATGTGTCAATTATGTGGATGGAATTAATATTTTGGATACATTTCATTCCTGCAAATGAAAAACAAGAAATGAAAATTAATAGTATTTATTGGCTAACTGGATCGGATCGTCGGCCGGATTGACCGCGTGGAAACGCTTCGGCTTTCCACTCTGGAGGACCCGGGTTCGAGTCTCGGGTCCCATCTCTTGAAAATATTTATCATTGGGTCCGCTCCCGGCCCGTCGATCCCCGTCCTCCACAATCCAGTTGACCCCTCCGCAGGGGTGGCAGCCTGTGGAAGGGCTTGTTTCACCTCTCCGCAGGGGTGGGCAGCCTGTGGAAGGGCTTGTTTCGGCCCGCCACTTAGTATTCTCCCTGAATGGAAAGTGGCGTCATCTGTTAACAAAAAAAAAGAACTGGATCGGATCACATCTTCCTAATATTTAGAAGTGGAATTATTGACCCAAAAATTTTCACATTTCTAAATATATTCAGCAGATTTTAAATGTAAGAAATAGCCAAATTTCTAACAAAATATAAAAAGAGAGAAAAATATTAATATACATTGCGATATACATAGGATCTGAACTGATTATAGTTATATTAAGAGGATACCTAATTTAGAAAGTAACTTTATTTAAATAAATAATGTTCAGTAAATTTAAAAATATTTTCTTTAGAATGATATATGCATTTAAATAATAAGAATTAAAAATTATTTTGATTTTCTTTTGCCCAATTGCTAAAATCACATGAATTTTTATCATCTTTTTTTTCTGGGAAAAAAATAATATATACACTGACGGAAAAAAAAATCCCAACACCAAGAAAAAATTATTGTAGTATATAACTGACGGAAAAAAAATCCCAACACCAAGAAAAAATTATTGTAGAGTATATGAAATTTGGACAATGCATTTGTGTAGTTAACATGTTTAATTGATTCACTGACGGAAAAAAAAAATCCCAACACCAAGAAAAAATTATTGTGAGTAACTAACGGAAAAAAAAATCCCAACACCAAGAAAAAATTATTGTAGAGTAATGTCAACACCAAGAAAAAATTATTGTAGAGTAATGAAATTTGGACAATGCATTGTGTAGTTGACATGGTTTAATTACTTAAATTTTCAATGATCACAGGTTAATTTAAGCTCAAGAAAATGCATTTCAAATGTGAAATAGATGACAGGTTAATTTAAGCTCAAGAAAATGCATTTCAAATGTGAAATGCTACAGGTAATTTTAAGCTCAAGTAAATGCATTTCAATTGTGAAATGCTGTTGCATTAACATCAAGAAAATGCATTTCAAATGTCAAGAAAATGCATTTCAAATGTGAAATGCTGTTGCATTAATAGCCGGTGTAACCTCCATTCTTGAAAAAAATATTATTTTTTATACTTAATCATTAACTGCATTTTACAAAAGATAAAAATTTTACTTGTTGTTCATTAACGATAAGTATACGCGTTAGTCGGCCGCATATTCGCGTAATAAGGTTGGTTAGGTAAGTTATGCCGCCATACAATCTGTTTCAAAAAATCTAACTAATGTAACGTTACAGTAAGTTATACAAACTGAATAACACTTTAAATGTTTTGATTATATATTCAAATCTTTATTGCTTTCTTAGTAATTATTACAATCATAGTTTAAAATAACAAAAAAATTAACCGAAGAACAGAGAGAAAGTGAGACTGCATATGAAATTTTTGTTTCAAAAACAACACCCAGTTATAAATCGATATCAAATAAAAATATATATATTTAAATTATGAACTAAAATAGCATTGTTAGTAGTTAATGGCACCTCCTTTTTTCAAAAGAACCTCAGAAACTCTATTTTTCATTGATTCGACAAGATTAATTAGGTAATTTTGATCGATATCAGCCCAAGCTTTCTGCACAGCAAATTTCAGTTCATCTACAGTGTTAATTAAATTGACAGCTACCTGCATACAACTTCCTAGCAAGAACTCCCCACACATTTTCGATAGGGTTTAGATCAGGTTCTCTACTATCTCTTCAGTTCATCTACTATCTCTATTGTTTTAAATTAAATTGACAGCCACCTGCATACAACTTCCTAGCAAGAACTCCCCACACATTTTCGATAGGGTTTAGATCAGGTGAATAAAGAGGATGCTTCATAACTTCAATGTTATTGTTCCTGAACCAAGCCATTGTTGACCTGGCATTGGTATTAGCAATTATCCTGCTGAAATATTGCTTCTTCTCCTCCTAAAATGCTCCAAACGGTAGGAGATGATCTTGAAGATGCTTTTGATATTCCCATTGGTCAGCATGCTTTGCAAAAAAGCCAAGTCACTTTTACCATTAAAACTGAAAGCAGCCCAGATCATTAAGCTTCCTCCTCCTGTATGCCTTTGAGAAAAAATTATTTCCTCTCTTCTCAAATCATGCCAATAGGTTGCAAAGCCATCAGGGCCATCAAGATTAAATTTTTTCTCATCAGAGAAAACAATTGTGTGCCACCTCTCATCCCATCCTACTTTTTCTTTAGCCCATTGAATTCTTAGATTTTTATGCTCCTGTTTTAGAGCTGGTTTTCTTTTCCTCATAAATTTGATGTTTTGTGATGAGGATAAAACTCTCCACACAGTTGTTCTACTAATTTCCAAATTAAGATGTGATTTTATTTTCTTACAGGAGACTCCTGTATTGCTTGCTTCCCAGATAATTCTGCGTTTTGTTTTAGAACTGACTGTTGGCTTCCTTCCTCT